>QLTV01003677.1:87662-112298 GCA_003457575.1 Thermophis baileyi | reverse complement strand
TAGATAGATAGATAGATAGATAGATAGATAGATAGATAGATAGATAGATAGATAGATAGATAGATAGATAGATAAATAGATAAATAGATAAATAGATAAATAGATAAATAGATAAATAAACAGACAGTCAGAAAGCCAAAAGACCACAATATCTTGCCAGCAATCCCAGATAACCAGAGAGTAACACCAAGGTTAGTGCCAGACTAACAATCAAGTAGTAAAGAATACCTCAATCAAAGAACCACCAAGTAAGACAAATGACCAAACAGCCAACAATAGCCTAATCAAGGAAGCATCAAGAACACTGCCATCACAACTGACAGGCAAGCCACTGTATATGAATAGAGAGCAAACCCCACTCCCTTCCAGCACTGATGATGTTACTTAGCTGGGTAATGAAATGTCCGCAAGAAAACAACCAAGCTCAGAGAGCACCAAGAACCCTACCGAATTCATTGTTCTTAGCAAAATGTGTGAAAAGCAGGCTCCGAAATGGTTAGTGTCCCATCATTTCTCCTTTTGGCTGAGGTATCTTGGTTAAATCACCCTTAAAATACTTCATCAATTCAGATCCTGAAATTGGCATCTTTAATATTGACTTACATTTCAGCCAATGGGGTGGCTGCAGAATGGCCACCTGCTACCATTTCAGCTACCATTCCCAAGGAGAAACTTGGATTACATCTAGATGAATCACTTTTTTCAAGTACGTAATTTCAAATTCTGGAGACAATTTGCCATGAGATTATATGATTCAACAGGCAGTTGCTGTGTAAATTATTAAGTTTGAGAAACCAAACCTGGTTTATTTTGAAACTCCTAAAAGCCATTATTTCTCAAAACATACTCACCAGATACATGCATTTGGATTCATTTAAAAGCTATTCCATTAAAAGAGAAACCAACCACATTCATAACCCATGAACCTATCATAATTGCTAGTTTAGAAGGAGTCGCAGTTGAAACTTGGCATCTATGCATTATAAATATAGTGCGGTATTTTTTGATTAGGCAAATATTGTAAATTGCTCAACCCTGTGTGATACGACTACGATCTATGTTTCTGGAATTGATTTGTGGTAGTACAGAGTTTGGATCACGAATTAGGATCATTTGTAATTTAACCAGCTCATCAACCTTTTTGATTCAATTCCTATTTTATGAATGCTCTGTTTACTCAAGATCTACAACTCTCTTGCTAATAACCATGATGTGTCTTGTGGTGCAAAAGGTGCCGACTGCAGTTGCTTTCACAATAATTCATTTCCATGTCAACCTGAAAAATTCTACAAATTGTAAATGGTGGTAGCTTCAAAGTGATTGTTCTGTCCCAGCTGCCGAACCAAGAAAAACAACACAAGCAACGTACAAACAAACCTTGTTTAATACTCTTTAAACTACTAATGCTCTCTTAGCAGTCGTGTTTGTTAAAGTCCATGAAATCATAAATCAGTCCTTTCAGTGCACCAACTGTTAATTAATGTCTTAACAGTTGGCAAGAGTCCAAGCACAAAGAATCAAAGAAGTCCAACAAATTAGGCTAACTGATAATAGCCACTAGAACTTACTGAAGTTGGCAGAAAGACCAGACCTATGAACAGGAAAAGTAATGCCGATTGGAATCAAGAGCTGGACAGGAGTTTCCAAGACCAAGGCAATACGTGGAATNTAACTTGGTTGTAGCGATTACATGCAGAGAACCCCAGCAGCACTCATAGAAGTGTTTTGCTTTTGCGCAACCACTTTCTTCTATCTGAGAGAGCCTCCGGCTGCCGGCGCATCCCCACAACAGCCTCTTCGCTGTCGGAGTCCGCAACCAGCTGCACGGGTAGCTGGCAGGCCACAACAGTGATATATTAAAAAAGGTCTTGAGTTTGTGAGTGGGTGGGTGGGTGTTTGTAGACGTTTCATTACCAAGCTAGGCAACACCATCAGTGCCCTAGCCTTGGGAATTCACGCTTCAAGTGTTGGCTGAGGTTCATAGCTTTAGATAAACCTATTCCAAATGATTATGATACGATATGTTTAAAAATGTGAATTCTGCTCAAAATCCATTTGGCAAAGGATTTAGGGAACTCTGTTCAGCAAACAGCAAACTCACCAGCTCAACTCATGGTTTAGTTTTTCCACCACCAGCACTAAGAAAGTGGTTTGCCATTACTTTCATCTTTAAAAAAAAAAAAGACTTTCCAATTAGCTAACAGTCTGTGAATTCTCAGTGGTCTCCATTTCCAACCTCAGAATGGCCCTGCCTAATTTCCAAGACCAGCTAAGTCTATCTAGTATTGCAACCTGTTGAAGCTCACATTTGGATCATAGTACAATATATGAATTAGTAGCTGGAATGCAACGCATTTCGAGCTAAATAGGGCTCCTTGGGGGGAGGGTTATGGCCAGTAAAGTCCCCGTCATGCAAATCATTGAGATTTGATACGAAATTATATCCCATAAACGCGCAAGGCAGTCAAAGGAGTGTAAATATGTGCTGCCCATTTAGACTTGAGCTAACATTTATATATTTAACAGCCTGAAACAGCCGAAGTGACATGCACTGGTGAAGTGCACAAGGGTTGTTTATCTTGGCCGCTCTAATTCGGGGGTCCCGAACACTTCCGAACAAAGACTCCCTGTTTGAACTGGGCTACAAACACCTCGCTTAAGGACCACAAGCAGCCCATTGTGCGACTCTCTTCCACGACACGCCTTTGGAGCAGAGCAGAGCAGAGCAGAGCAGAGCAGAGCAGAGCAGAGCAGAGCAGAGCAGAGCAGCACCCTCTTCAGTTCAAATGGTTTCCACATGGAGAGCAATGAGCAGAACCAGAGGCGATGATGACGTCAGGGCTTCTTCAGCCGATACGGCTTAAATCTACGAATCTGTTCCCCATTCTGCAATGGAGAAATCAGGCCACCGAGTTACTGAATAGTTGCAGGAGGAGAAAACGAGGTATTACCCAGATTCCAAACATTTGAGTAACCTCTGAGATGGGTCACTTCTCCGCACACCACTCATGTATGAGACATCTGCGGGCTCTTGTTCAACCAAGCGAGGGTCATTTTTCCAAGCTTCAACCGGCCCTTTGTGTTGGCTGCCACTACCGAGCAGAGCAAAGCAAGGGGAGACATGCACGGTTCACTCAGGAGAACTATAAATTACGAGGCTGTGCTTTTTTTTTTTTTAAAGAGACGGGGCTGGGAGGAAGAGGGAGAGCTTGTAAAACTTTTGCAATGCTCCATAAAGAATTCCCCCCCCCCCATTATAGCATGATGGAATGAGCAAATGACAACTCAAGGTTCTTGGGGTTTTTTTATTATTATTATTTTCTTGTATCCCTTCAGTACGCTCTCTTCTTCTTGGAATATCCAACCAAACCCCATTCAGTTTCAATTTGAGTTATTTCCTTGCTTAATCATCTACGCAGAGGGATCAGCATCAGGCAGGTTCAAAAGAAGAAAGAAAGCTTATTTAACTGAAGATGCCCAAGGAACCACTGGATACCTGATCCCTAGTAGGATCCAGCATTCTCTAACTTGGACTGGAGGCTAAAACAAAGGAAGAGCTTGCAAGATTCTGTTAACATAGCCTTACAACAAATCAGGAATTGGGTATGGTTTTAGTTTAAGGAAAAGAAGGACCAGGGGTGACATGATAGCAGTATTACAGTATCTAAGGGGCTGCCCCAAAGAAGAGGGAGTCAACTTATTTTCCAAAGCACCTGAAGGCAGGAGAAGAAGGAATGGGTGGCAACTCATCATGGAGTGAAGCAACTTGGAACCAAGGAGAAATTTCCTGACAGTGAGGACAATTAACCAGTGGAAGGGCTTGTCTCCAAAAGTTGTGGGAGCTGCATCACTGGAGGCTTTTAAGAAGAGATTGGACAACCATTTTTCTGAAATGGTAGAGGGTTTCCTGCCTGAGCAGGGGGTTAGAATAGAAGACCTCAAAGGTCCCTCCCAAATCTGTTATTCTGTAATTGTTTAGTACAGCTCAGAAATTGATAATATATAATGGAATTCCATGTCACTTCTTTCCCATCTTCAACGTTCTCTGTTTAGTCATCAAGCCTACCCTTTCATGTCTTCTGTATGCAGCTAAAGCTTATTTTTCTTTTCTAGAAAGTGTGAACTTCCTGCTTTCTGTCATCTGTTCAGAGACCAAAAAGAAAAGGAACTCGGGTCCACAGAATAAGATTATGTCAAAGTTGAAAACATCATAGATATAAGAAAAATGTCAACACTTGCAGGTGGATAATTGACAGCATAAAGCATAGATATGTTAGGGAGTATAGAATGAGCTGTTTGACAGCGGAACTGCTGGTATTGGAAGAAGCAGCGAGAGGAGAGGAACATCAAGAGAGCCGTATGAAAAGAGGAACTATTTTATTTATTTCATAGGAAAGAAGAGTTCTCTGCCACATACAATGTAAGCTTTGGAACAGCCACTATGTAGAACAGACAGGCAGAAGACTGGCAAAGCAGAGCCATGAACACCAAGTAGCAGTCAGAAGACAATCTCCCGATCTCTATCTCTATATACAGTAGCTATATGTCTGTATAAACATAATACATATATTCACAGACATACATACACTAGAGATATATATTATCTACTACAACGCAGCTATTTAGGTAGATATAAATATGATGTTTTCCTTCAAACCATAGATGTATTCTACTCTTACCCTTTTTTTACTCTTTAGTTCACTGCAAATTTATGAAAAATTCAAATCTTCAGTGCTTTACCCTGGTATACTGTATATATACCTATTTTTTGAGACAGAGGAATGCATAGAGTTTCCTTAAAAATACCTCAAATTTTCCTGCCGCCTGCCTACTTTGCATCATCTCCAGAAATTTTAAAATTCTGCTTTCTATTATATCAACAGTAGAGACCTTCAAATTTTTGGTTCTATCCTATCTCAAGACCTAAAATGGTCACCTAACATCAAAAACTTCATCAAAAAAGCACAACAAAGAATGTTCTTTCTGCGCCAACTCAGGAAGCTCAAACTGCCCAAGTAGCTGCTGATACAGTTCTACAGAGGAATTATTGAGTCTGTCATCTGCACCTCCATAACTGTCTGGTTTGGTTCTGCAACCCAACAAGACAGACACAGACTTCAGAGGATAATCAGAACTGCAGAAAAAACAATTGCTACCAACCTGCCTTCCATTGAGGACCTGTATACTGCACAAGTCAAAAAGAGGGCCGTGAAAATATTCACTGACCCCTCGTATCCTGGACAAAAATTCTTTCAACTCCTACCCTCAAAACGACGCTATAGAGCCCTGCACACCAGAACAACTAGACACAAGAACCGTTTTTTACCGAACGCCCTCACTCTGCTAAACAAATAATTCCCTCAACACTGTCAAATTGCTTATTTGTACCCTATGACAATCATTAAGTGTTGTACCTCATGATTCTTGACGAATGTATCTTGTCTTTTTATGTACACTGAGAGCATATGCACCAAAGACAAATTCCTTGTGTGTCCAATCACACTTGGCCAATAAAGAATTCTATTCTATTTTATTCTATTCTATTCTATTCTATTCTATTCTATTCTATTCTATTCTATTCTATTCTATTCTATTCTATTCTATTCTGTTCTGTTCTGTTCTGTTCTGTTCTGTTCTGTTCTGTTCTGTTCTGTTCTGTTCTATTATGTGCAAACGAATCACCTGCATCTAATATGAAAAGGATGGCAGGTCAGTAACATTGATTTGCCTATATCAATAGGAAATATTTCACTCTAATTTTCCAGCTAGCAAAGACCTTATCCGTGAGTTGACACCACGTAAATCCTTCAGGATTTTGGTTTTACACGACAAAAATTCCATCTGTGTCAACTTTGTTTATTATGGACAAATCTTCAGAATTTCAGTCCAAAACAAAAGTTGAAAAGCTGCATTTTAGTCCAGAGCCAAAGACTCACTCCAGTTTATGTTGTTTATATACATCCAAATTGTTCAACTAGAACGGATGATTTGTTCCGTATTTTACAGCATAAGAGTTCCAAAAGCGGGAAGAAAAATCTCATGTGCCAAAGTGGTTTATTTGCTGCTCTTCACAATTGACATTCATTAAGCAATTAATTGCTTGGGGGGGGGTCCCCCCTTCAGCCCAGTAAATGCGTAGCCTGCACCAATTTTTATAGGATAATCCATAGCCTGTCCCAAGCAAATCCAATATATCATTTTAATAGAGGTTTCAAAACATTCAGTCTCCTCCATGTGCTTGAGCCAAGCTTGACTCTTGATGACTTCATGGCTACACCCATGCATTGTTCCTTCGGAAACAATCATGGAAATGGTTCTGTTTTCCCAGAATTTTAACAATTCTTTCCAACCAAACCAGAGATTTGAAGGAAATTGAGAGAAAGAGCTTGGGATGCTGTCAGGCCTGATCATCAGCATGTTGCTAAGCAGAGCGGGACCAAATTTGGTGGTGGGAAAGACGAGACAACAAAAGAAAGAGTGGATTCAAAAATGTGCTGGATTCAGTCAGGGGTTGCAAAGAAAAGAAACTGGAAGAAAATCCTCAATTCCTATGAGAGGGAAAGCCGGGAAGTAATTTTGGAATTGGTTTTAATGATGTGTGGCAATGACCTTGGGAGACACTGCAGTTCTGAAGAAGCTTCTTGGATGAGAAGTGAAACATCTTCAGGGAAAGAACAAAGAAAGTCCAGTGGCCTTTTGAAAAAGCACCTTTGGGACAACCATGACCTGGATGACTGAGAACCTCCATAGACCCTGCCTAAGGAACATCAGATAAGAGGGAGCAGAGGCTGAAGTTGGATAGTGAGCAGGGTGAGAATTTCAGGAAGAGACTCTTCCTAATTTCTCAGGAGTAAAGGAGATGACAGACCTTCAGACTTGCAAGATTCTGTTAATGTAGCCTTACAATAAAATAGAATGAGCTTATCTCATTCTAGAGCCGAGGTGGCGCAGTGGTTAGAGTGCAGCACTGCAGGCTACTTCAGCTGACTGCTAGCTGCAGTTCGGCGGTTCAAATCTCACCGGCTCAAGGTTGACTCAGCCTTCCACCCTTCTGAGGTGGGTAAAATGAGGACCCAGATTGTTGGGGGCAATATGCTGACTCTATGAACCGCTTAGAGAGGGCTGTAGAGCACTATGAAGCGGTATATAAGTCTAAGTGCTATTGCTATCTGGTTGTGTCTGGTCTACCTGGTTTGGCAACTCCTTCATTCTTCCTCCCCCTCCTGTTCATAGGACTCAAGAGTGGAAGGAATGCAGCCCACTTGGCTAAAATCCATAACTGGCAGTTAGATAATCATAAGATCAAAGCAGTTATCTAATGATTCAAACATTTAGGCATCGTTTCCTAAGACTCTTGAAGATTACGCTTCCAATACGGCCTCTATTATTGCAGATCTCCATTTTATAATCCCACTAGGCTCAACTGCTATTAAATAGTTCAACCCACAATCCTCAATGCCCAACTGCTATAATTCCAATGTTGTATCCATTGGAAAATGAAGCCTTCTCTTTTGAGAACTCAGTTTATGAAGATCTCCTCAGGAGAACAGCCAAGATTTGGCAATCTGTGACTGGGCTAATTTTCCTAATTATAAAGCTTAAGTTTAAATCCATGGATGTACATGGTGAGGAAATTGTGCTTAATTAGTCTGTCTCCCATGTTTCTGCTAAATGTGGGGTTGGATAAGGCCAAGAATTAATTAGACCACCCATATAGTCAATGGAAACAGAGAGCTGTTTCTATTTCCATTGAAATACATCATCTTTTCCAGGAACCGAATTGAGGAAAACATGGCACCCCACACCTACAAAATATGTGTCTTCTGTTCCTCACAGTTACAGATGGATCTTTTCTTCCTGGAACACTGGATGGCAGATTCCCACAAACTCCCAGATTACAAAGGTGATCTCCATCTGGATTTGCTGTGACCAAATCTGGGGAGCCTTTTATAAGATTGTATTTCTTAGCCTGACTTGAGATGGTGGCTACTCTTGACATTATCAAAGATTTCCTTGGTCACACCCAGGAACTCTCTAATGTTGACAGAAACCCTAAAGTCTCCTCTTTCTTCATTAAACAGTTGTTTGACCCCCTGAATTTTTGAAAAGAGTTCACTTCTCCAACATTGGATCTTCTGGATCGAAAGATTTCCATTCCAAGAAGATGAAGACCTCCCTACTGGGAAATTGAGTCATGCATACACATCCCAGATGCAGCTCTTGGATTAACATCCTTGAAAACAGAAAAGTGTTATTAGGGGAAATGGATCAGCTTAGCTTTATTGATTAGCCTATAGGCCATATCAAGGTACAAGGTTCAAACACCAATAAAATCTATCAGAGTTTGTTGCAGAAAATTAAATCCCGAAAGCTCACACAGGCAGACTGATGCAGCAGGATTGATTTAAATAAGAAACTTCTTTATATACAAGAATATATATACAATACCAACATAGATTCTTCTTCAACGTAATAGCAGTTACAGGTAGGAGAGAACAGTTAGTTTCATTTCAGCAGTTCAGAGCAGACAGAGAGTACAGAGTGGGCTGAGCCACACCCAGCCTTCTAGCTTCAGTTTCGATTCTCTGCACAGACTCAGATGTGTTTAGCTCCCATTGGCTGACTTCGCTGCTATGCCTATTCATTGGCTGACCTTGTTACCATTGGCTCTCCCAGTTCATGAATAATCTGACAAAATCCTATAAAAACCATATAAAATAAGAATAGGGTAAAATACAATAATTATGGGATAAAATACAATAATTTAATACATAAATATGTAAAATAGAATAAAATAACCAAATTATATTTCTGTACCACCCCTACAATCTACCCCAATCAGGCCCACATATGCCTATCTCAGTCGGACCATTTTAATAAGAAATTGTGCTGTATTAAATGTCGTTTTCAGATTCTGGCCACACATGAGATATGTTGTTTTAATATGGGCCTCCCACTGGGCCATACGTTTAATGTATGGATCCAGGTACTTATCTCTCGCCCCCTTATACAGACAGCAATCAAATAATATACTGTATGAGTCAGGTCTTCTACCTCTTCAGCTCCGCAGATACATGTACAATCATTATATGGGATAGAATGGAATCTCCCATATTGAAAACAGAAAAGTGTCATTGGGGGAAATAGGAAAGAATAAAGCTATCCTCAAGCAAGGAGAGCAAGCTAGTAGATACCCTCCAAGGGGAAATCAAAGATCTCGTCCATAAAACCTACACGAAGCTTGGCCTGTTGGATGAAACCTTCATCCATCTTACATTCTATTTGCACAACTATTGGCACAGCTCCTCACAAAGGCACAATGACAACAGTATATAAGAATGCTGCAGTAAAGTGATAATCTTTTGCACGTTGTCAAGTCTCTCTTGATTAGTATAAAGGCAGACTATTTTTCATTCTGTCCACATAATGAATGGCAGCCCTTTCTAGCATGATGCTAGATGTATCCAGTGAAAAAGCATTTGAAATTAAATATAATTAAACATCTGCATTAAAAATGCTCCTATGTCAGATTGCATTAAAGCTGTTGTTTCTGAAAAGCAATGTTTATGTTACACTTTGACTCTTCATTTAGGAAGTGGGGGAAACACATGGCCCTACATGAGAAAACTTTAAGTCCTAGACTTTGGACGTTGCTGGCATGCTTAACACGACTGCTGATATATTTTTCTTAAATGCAAACCTTTCAGTGGATGTACAGAAACATTATATGACCCAGGAGTCATACAGTATCTGAGCTGCAAGTAGTGATTTAGATTGACTAGGGACATTCTTTGCAAAACAGGGTTTGAATCTTCCGTTCTTTCTCCGCGCAGCTGTTTTCCCATTTTTCTTTCTGTTTTCTATGCGCTTCTGCTTCCTTTCCAGATGTTCCACAAAGGTGAGCATCAGGGATCACACAGAGAACACAATGATATCATCATGCAGGGTAGCCAATCAGATTAGGATGCTATCACTAAGAGAAAGCGAAGCTACTTGGAAATACTAGCTAAAGATAACAAGTCTTTTATTTCCAGAAAAATAAAATTCCCTCCCAAATTAAAAGAGAGTTAATAAGTTTTTTTTTCCCCCTGGGAAGAAAAAATAAGGTATTTCTACTCAATCCTACATATGCACCCATGGAAAAGCTATATGGGACTTAAAGCGCTGGGAATATACTGTAGCTAATGGCGGCCCACGTGTTATGAGTTTTATTGTCAGGCAAAATAATACGAATCTTCCATATCTGTGGAAATATCTTAGAAGACACTAATGTTTCACGTACAGGGTGCATAGATTGATTTTTCATGGTTAAGTTGTGGAAATGATCCCACGGTTATTCTTATAACCAGATGACTTTGCAGAAAGTCTCATTAAGCTAAAGAGTGTGTGTTTATTTATGCATATCTCTATCATGGCACACAAAGCCCGTTGATTTCATATATTGAAAAAGAGAGGGAAGTGGGTAACATTATCTGCTTTGATCATTTGCATGCTTGTTCCATGAGTCTTCTAATCTATTACAATGTGGAATTTAATTTAATAATGTCGAACTGGAGCATCTGTCGCCAGCCTTATCCAGTGCCAGTAAAATATTCTTATATTTTTCAGTCCAAACTACTTGCCAGAATTATTGAAAGGATTTTTAAATTAGCCCCTTTCCTCCTACCCCAACAGTGACCTAAAAGATTGCAGCTTTTGAATTACACCTAATTCTTTATCTGGCCACCTCCTTCAAGGAACAGTTGAAAAGATTTGGCACACCGTCTTAAAAAATAAATAAATCTCCATTTCTAGCAAGAGATCAATTTTTACAGTGATTGGTATTGAGCTCTTCTTCTCATTTTAGCTTTCTTCCTTCTCATGATTCGGAATTAATAAGACTCTGAAGAAAGAAATGTGTAGCTTCCAATGTCACATTTTTGCTATTAAAAGAAAGAAAAGGCTAAGAACCCTAGCCATCTCAGCAACAACAGGTGTACATTTATTTATTTTCAGGAAAGATCCATCTGAGTAGAATTTGTTCCTGCTATGGGTCTGCTTCCAAATGGCCATGTCTTCTTATCAGGAGGCCCAGGGGAATTTCTGTTGTGGTCCGCCAGCAGCCTGCGGAGCTGGCAGCAGAGTCGGACAGCGAGGAGGCTGGGGAGGAACATGGGCCAGTCCTGGAGTCTGGAGAAGGCTCGGTGCCAGAGGGAGAGATCCAGCCCGGGCCATCTGGGAGGTCTGTGCTGACTCCGGAGCCTTCAGAGGCTGAGAGCAGTGAGGCAGAGGAACAGGGGGAGCCTGTTCCCAATGCGCGCATGCGCAAAAAGTTAAGGAAGAAAAGGGCTACTCCGGAGTAAGGCTTGGAGATGATTGGCCCCTCCCATAGGACATAAAAGAGGAGCACACGGATGTGAGCATTGCATTTCTGTTCGGTGTAACTCAGCCGCTCCGTTTTGACTCTGTGCTCCGTTTGGCCTTGCAAAGCTACTTGCCAATTAGGTCTTTGGCAGCGTGTCAAGGGAGATAAAGGTGGGTGCTTATCAGCCTTCTTCCGAAAGACTGTGGCAGACTTCTGTCGGACTAATTAAAACTTTTTGGGACTTATTATGGCTGGGAATGAACATAATTTACAGCCGTTGAAATAAAAAGAGGTTTTTTTGGGACTACATTTGTGTTTTATGATTTATCAGGAAGCCTAGGTCAGAACAATTTCTTTATATCCTGACTGGATGTCAAGGGTTATGAATTAGCAGGTCTGAGTGACATAATTTAAATTATCCTACGGGTTATGCTGAGCTGTGGAGGTGGCTGAATTCTCTTTGTCAAACTGCATCCCTTGGAAGCCTTGATCAGAGTTGCAATAAGGAATTCTGCTTATGCTCAGCAGAAACCTCCACATCCGTCAGAGAAGCCTTCGGAAACAGTGCCGAGTGTTGGGTTTTTGAAGTCGGCTGGCATGCTGCTTTCTGAAACAGCTTTGAAAGCTGCTTCCCTTGAAGAAGAGTTGAGACAAAGCACCCGACTGAAGCTTTGCACTCTTATTTCAGCTGCCAGCACCTGTAAATCAAACCTAGTCTCCATCGTGGATTAAGGAGGGCACCGCCACCTCAGTGCATCCGGCCCAGAAATGGAAATCAATTGAAACAAATGAAATATGAATAGGGAGCATCCATACAAATGTTGGCTGTGATTACAAAGCCAACCAATGGGAGTGTTCAAACTGAGAAGATTCAATTGCCTTTTAACTGAACAGGAAGAATTAGTCCTTTCCTTCCTTCCTTCCTTCCTTCCTTCCTTCCTTCCTTCCTTCCTTCCTTCCTTCCTTCCTTCCTTCCTTCCTTCCTTCCTTCCTCCTCCTCCTCAGCCTGGACTACTCCCTGACATTTATGGAAGTGGCTTACCTTGTCTTCTTCCTAAAGCCCAGGAGAGAATTACTGGCTGAGGGTCACCCAAACTAAAACAGTACTAAAATTCAGAATCTCTTGGTTTCTGGCTAGTGTCTTTAACAACTGCACAAAATTGGCTCTCCTAAACCTGACTGTTCCTCAGAAGTGCGGACTACAACATTTTCATCAATTTTCATGCTGGCTGAGCGATTCTAGAACCAAAGTTCACATGAATAGCTGGGAAGGCTGTGGCTTCATGATGCTAGGACATCAATTATATTTGCACAACATGCTAATGATCAATAGAACCATGGATTACATACTGAACCCGTTTTTTTTTAAATCATGTGACACATAGAACCTTAAGCTAACCATATCATGTTCATAAAACATGCTAAGCTAAAACATAATTGGCTAGTTAGTGGTGCAGTGTGCTCTGTAACCTGGGTGTCTGATACAATTTCGACATGTAAGACATGATGTCATTCTGGCCATGGCATCATTTGCACAATGACCTCATGATATTGTGAAATTGTTGCTCTCAGCCAGTGGTGGGATTCAAATTTTTTTACTACCAGTTCTGTGGGCGTGGCTTGGTGGGCGTGGCGTGGCTTG
This sequence comes from Thermophis baileyi, assembly GCA_003457575.1. Classification (NCBI taxonomy): domain Eukaryota; kingdom Metazoa; phylum Chordata; class Lepidosauria; order Squamata; family Dipsadidae; genus Thermophis; species Thermophis baileyi. Next base: position 99,312 of record QLTV01003677.1, on the reverse strand, counting down.
GTGGGCATGGCTTGGTGGGCGTGGCAGGGGAAGGATACTGCAAAATCCCCATTCCCTCCCGATCAGCTGGGACTCGGGAGGCAGAGAATAGATGGGGGCGGGGCCAGTCAGAGGTGGTATTTACCGGTTCTCCGAACTACTCAAAATTTCCGCTACCGGTTCTCCAGAACTGGTCAGAACCTGTTGAAACCCACCTCTGCTCTCAGCTTTACCCAGGCACCCCTGCTATGAAAGCCCAGCCGGAGGGTTTGCAGTGTAAACTTGGTTTGGTCAAAGCACGAGAGGAAGAGAAGAGAAAGCTGAAATAATTTCTCAGAGGTTTTTAAACAACATTTCTGAAAGATTTCCTATACTCATCTGACTGGAGGAAAAAAGTCCATGTGGCACTCTGATGGGCAGACTGCAGCTGCCTGTTGGACTGTAAGCAAAACGACAGCCTGATAATGAAGAAAGACAGAACTGAAGAGTCCCACAGCCATATTTTAAACACACCAAGAACATCTATCTGCAAAGCATCACGGCCCTCTTTGCTTGAAGTATCTAGCTCCGAGTTAAAAGAACGAAGAACCAACAGTTCTGAATTTCATCTGACCCAACCGGCTGGGCCTGAAGGAGCAACACCTTGCTTTTACTTATTATAAGCTGCCTCGATTTGTCTCTTGGAGAGATGGGCAACATATAAATTTCATAATGAAAGAAAACAAACAAGCAAGCAAGCAAACAGACATCTGTGCGCACTTCTCTGAAATGTGGAAGAATTGAAAAAGTCTGCCACTTACCCAGTAGGGAAAAAAATCACAGCAAAGTGAAGAGCCGAGGTGGCGCAGTGGTTAGAGTGCAGTACTGCAGGCTACTTCAGCTGACTGCTAGCTGCAGTTCGGCGGTTCAAATCTCACCGGCTCAAGGTTGACTCAGCCTTCCCTCCTTCCGAGGTGGGTAAAATGAGGACCCAGATTGTTGGGGGCAATATGCTGACTCTGTGAACCGCTTAGAGAGGGCTGCAAAGCACTATGAAGCAGTATATAAGTCTATTGCTATAGAAGGGAGAACCACAGGCCTGGGTGAAGCCTATCCTGGAGAAACGGTGACAGGAGTTTTCTTACTTCTATCAAATTGGCGTTCCAGGATTTGGGCCTATAAATAAGATGAATAACCTAGGAAAGTAACTTGCAATCATCTCTAGGACTATGGATTGGAGGAAGTATATTTAGGCAGTCCTTGACTTTCGACCACAATAGGGACCAGAATTTCCGTGGCTAAGCAAAGCAGTTGTTGAATGAGTTACACACCTGATTTTATGACTTTTTCGCCATGGTTGTTAAGCGAATCTCTGCAATGAATCATGCGGTCATGAAGCAAATTCAGCTTCCCCCACTGATTTTGCTTGTCAGAAGCCAGCTGGGAAGGTCACAAATGATGATCAACTGACCCCAGGACACTGCAACAATTTTAAATCAATGTCGATTGCCAAGTAACCAAATTTTGATTCCATGACCATAGCAATAGCAATAGCACTTAGACTTATATCCCACTTCATAGTGCTTTACAGCCCTCTCTAAGCGGTTTACAGAGTCAGCCTCTTGCCCCCAACAATCTGGGTCCTCATTTTACCGACCTCGGAAGGATGGGAGGCTGAGTCAACCTTGAACCTGGTGAGATTTGAACTGCCAAATTGCAGGCAGCCGGCAGTCAGCAGAAGTAGCCTGCAGTACTGCACTCTAACCACTGTGCCACTGGGGATGCTTTGAATGGTCACTCAGTGAACGATTTGTAAGTTGAGGACTCCCAGTACGGTATCAGAAGGGCATCAGAATGAGATAAGTGGGAGTTGCTAATTCCCCCAGCACCGGTGAAGGAGTTTTGGCAGAGAGAAGTTTTGTAAGTGTAAATTCAGCCCAGCTCTGGCTGAAAACCTGAACAAAGATTGCATCAAACCTCATTCGAATCAGCCCCGCTGGAAGCTCTGGGACAGGGCTGCTCCGCGGAAAACGGTGGAATTCAATGCTTGATGGAGTCTACTGACTTATCTGTTTTTCATAAATGGCTCTGCTCAGTAACAACTGCCAGAGCTGGAAAATATTTGAGGAAGGGTGGAACTGCAAACTGTCTACACTTCTTTCTTTTTTCCCCCCTCAAAGAGTGATAAAAAAATAAGCAAGAATGCATCAGGAAAAAAAAATGGATCGCAGTTGCAATGAAAAGCAGAATTACCTTAATATTTCTACTTAGTGTTTCATCGACATGACCTTGGTTTCTGGGGCAGTGAATTGCTCTTTTTCTAGCTTAAACTCTCTACACTTAAGACACATTCAAGATGGGTGGCTTGTTTTTCCAGGAGAGGATTAAACTGGATGGAATTTTGCAAGTGGGTATTTCTGTAAAAATAGCATTTGTTTGATTACACCAGCCAGAAGGAAGGGAAATGGCAGCTGGCGCCCCTTGCGATCTGTGGCTTTAATTCTCAGGTTTGTTCTGCAGCTACAAAATCTGCCAGTTCTCTTGGCATTCACCAGGGCTGACAATGATGGATCGCTGACCCTTGACAAATAGTTTTGAGGAAGATGCAGCTGGCACGGGCACTCCTTTTATACCCTGGCAGTGGCAATGACACAATATGAAGAGCAATGTGGAAAAGATAAGGGCCATTTGCAAATATACTAACTATATTATAAAGTTGGATCCTTCGTGCTTTGCTAGGTAATTTGTAGCTGAAAGCAAGGGCTATAAAGTGTAGGAGATGGTCAGGCTGAGCCCAAGGGAGGGATAAAATGCACCATCAGTCTCAAGTCCCACAAGAGACCTAAGTCCGGCCCACCTTGAACTCCATTGACTCTTATCTACCACTATTAGTAGCTCAGATTCTTGTAGAGAGCAATACAATAAACCTGTACATCTATTCTGTTAAGGAATTGTGCAGAGTAACCTTTGGGCCCTGAAGGTTTGCACAGTTCACCGTAATGTTGCAGTACATATGAGTAATGGTTCAGTCAATACACAGATACGTTAAAGTGTATAAAAGTAGTTTACTTAAAGAAATAGCACAGTCCAAATAACAGTCCGAATCATACATGTTCTATCAGTCAGTATTCAGAAGTACAGCAGTCTTCTTACCAGCCTTTCTTTGTCTTAATCAGCAAAGATTCTCTACTATCACAGATAGCTAGCTACACACAGAGCTTAATTGCAGACACGAAGTCACTCAGCAATGAATCAGCAAAAGAGAGAGAACTAACCATGTTCTCTAGCTCCCTCTTATGGCCGTTACTGCCAGTCAGAATGCACCAATGCATTTAAAGCAATATTACATATATACATATAAACAATGATTTGTGGCTTGTTTATATTAACCAACCCAACCGTTTGGACAGAGTCCTAACATATTCATTTGAACTGCCTGGATTCCTGGTTTCCTACACTTGGAATTAAGCTTAACAATATCATTGACCTAGAAATTGCATCCAAAGACCTAACAAAATATCAGCAACTCCCTCTCCAAAGTTCACTTCTCCAGAAGTTTGTTCAAACTATGGAGTTTGTCATATATTTCAAGATGGGGGTAATATCTCCACCTAGGCCTCAATTTCTTGGTAGTCTTTCATCCATGTAGTAACCAGGTCTAAACCTGCTTAGAATGTTTCAAGGCCCTGTACATCTCAAATTTTATCAAGCCTGAATTACTTTTAATTCGAGTTTTACTGAACTCATAAACCACTGTGAAATTCAGCTGCATAAAAATACTTTTAATAATCAATGCATGAATATTGTCTTTGATTTGGGAATGAAGACTTTTCAATAAATGCAGGAATATTTTTCAAAACATAAGGAGAAAACCTTTCTGATATTGTTGGCTTTTCAAGATATTTATGACTATGGTATTTTCTCATCTTATTTCTCTCTCCTAATTTTACAACATTTACATAAAATATTCATGGAAATCCAAGTCACATTGTTCTTTTCAATCAGAACAAAGAAGGAAGTTGAGTCCTTTGTATGTAGAAATATCAAATATGTTGTTGCAGCTGAAAACTAAGAACACAAATTAAAACATTTATTATGGTCATAGACCAGCATACAGTATAGTAACACAGGATTTTGTATGAATAATCTGAGGCACCTGGGAGTGACTGCTCTCTTCCTGGACTTATTGTATGCTGTAGTGCAGTAAGAATTTCATTTTAGCTGCAAAATTTTTAGTGTTTCTTAAAGATTTTTCAAGCAAGTGTTTTATTGCAGCTGCTTGGAAAGATATAATAAACAACTCCTGTAAGTAAATCATTTTAATATATAATCCTAACTAATTAATAATTCTAATGCATGAATTGTGCTTTATTGAAGCAACATAAATGTAACCATTACTGTTGTTCTTTTTAAGCTTTTGGAACCAAACAAGCCTTAGAATAGAAATATTAACCTACAGTTGGTGGAAAACACAAATACTTGAGTTTCAGAACTATCTTTTATTACCAATACACAATTGCTACAAATGATTTGCACTACAAACCAAGCTACCATGTTTCCCTGAAAATAGGACACATCCTGAAAATAAGGCCAAGCCTGATTGTTGGGGTGGGTGTAAATATACGCCCTCCCCCAAAAATAAACCCTAGTGAAGGGGTGGGCGTATAAACGTTGTAATAAAAAACCTCACGAGTTCAATCAAACTTCTCAAACTCGTGAGGTTTTTTTTTATTACAACATGCTTCCCTGGACACAATGGCGAGGAACGCGACAGAGCTGGAAAGGTAAGACGCGCGTCTCGCGGCCCAACACGTCCCACTTAGACCCAATGGCAACAGCAGCCTGGCTGCTTCCCTTTCCCGGCGTCTCTTTATCGAGAAGTGTGGCAGGTGGGGCGGGGGAGAAGCGAGACGCGTGGAGCGAGACATGGCTCCCCTTGCTATCTCTTCTCCCCCCCTTCGCCAGGCATGGCAGGGCTCCTGCCCCTTGCTTAGCCACCCGCCCCCTTTAGGGATGCAATTTTGGGGTGGCAGGTGGGGCGGGGTGGGCCGCGAGACACGTGTCTTACCTTTCCAGCTCTGTTGTGTTCCTCGCCATTGTGTCCAGGGAAACACATTGTAAAAAAAACCTCGCGAGTTCGAGAAGTTTGATTGAACTCGCGAGGTTTTTTTTTTACAACGTGCTTCCCTGGACACAACGGCGAGGAACATGACGGAGCTACAAGTCTCAGGTAGGATGCGTGTCTCGTGGCCCACCCCACCCCACCCCACCTGCCACCACCAAATTGCGCCCCACTGCGAGATGCGCGTCCTACCTGAGACTTGTAGCTCCGTCACATTCCTCGCTGTTGTGTCCAGGAAAGCACGTTGTAAAAAAAAACCTCGTGAGTTCAATCAAAGTTCTAGAACTCATGAGGTTTTTTTTACAATGTGTTTCCCTGGATTCAATGGCGAGGAACGCGACAAAGCTGCAAGTCTCAGGTAGGATGCGCGTCTTGCGGCCCAACATGTCCCACCTTCCAGAAATGAGTGTTTGTGAGACTCATCGCGCCGCCGCCACCGCCTCATGGAGCAGGACTCTGCAAGGCTTGTTGCTTCATTGCATGCACAAACAGCAGCACTACCGCGAGGTTCGACATACCGGTGCAGCCGCGAGCGGCAGGACGCCAGCTGTGCCGGTATGATGAAGCTTGCAGCAGTCCTGCAGTTTGTGCGTGCAACGGCACAACAAGCCTTGCAGAGTCCTGCTCCACGAGGCAGCAGCGGCGCAAAGAACAGGGAGGGGAGGGGATGGCGACAGGACATCCAGTCCCATGCTCGCCGCCTACTGCACCCCCAAACTAATAAGCCCCCCACCTGATAATAAGGCCAAGGCCATATTTCAGGGGTCAAAAGAAAATAAGACCATGTCTTATTTTCGGGGAAACACGGTAGTTATGACTGTGATATTCTTGTTCACCAAACACAGATCTCTTGATGCACCTTGAACTGGATGTGATGTTAACTCCATACTGGAAATCAAGAACAGTCTTGAAGACATGCAGAAGCTCCTTCCATAACACTCTTTAATACAATTGTACGATACTGTTGTATATAAACCATAATAAGCAAAATAATTCACAACTCATTCTAAGTATATTTTAGTCCCATTGATTTGCCACCAAAATCAGGAGAATATCTTTATTTGATAGGTCTCCTTATTAGAGATGTGGACATATTTTGCAATCGAGCATGAAAAAAAAAACCACCCTATTGGATATTTTACCGCCAGTGAATTCAAGGTAAGAAAATTCTCATTTATCTTTCTCTCCTCCTAAAATCCTGACTCCGGATTAACTGAGGATCCTGGCTTTTCTCCTTTTTTCCCTTACCAAGTTTCTCTTTCAGGCTTTCTCCAGTACAGGGCAGGTCTGAGAGAGAGATTCTTCTTTATGCCCTCTTGGAATGACCGTGTACCATTACTGGATCACCTAATCAGTTCAGGGATCCTGCAGAGTAGAAATTGCCTATGAGGAAAAGCAGGGATCTGCTGAACCTGTCTGCCTCAGACACAACTGAAAACTTCTGAATAACACAGAGAAGGAAGTTTCTGTCCAGAAAAGTCATTTTCCAAAATAGCATTGTTCACATCTCTAACTCCGGGCTTTGTCATTTGTTTGTATAAATTTATCTCAAAGCATTTTGCTTTCTTCAAGGGAAACACCACATGAGATAGAAAAAAAAGGGTAAATGATCCTGTTTTAAAGGTATTTATTATAGTTATTATTGTCACGTCTCTCTAAGAGACTGCAGGAGTTACCAGGAAAGGCAACCAATCCTGAAACCATCCATGGCTCTTAGGGTAAGAAGACTGCACATCTTGAGCACAGAAAAGAACAGAAACCCGCAAAGAGGCCATGTTTCTTCTTGGCTATCAAAGCCTATCATAGATTCTGATTGCATTTCAAGAAACAGCCACCATACAGATTTCTAAAAATATCTCCTTCTCCTTCCTTCCTCCTCTTCCACCTCCTCCTCCATTTTCTCTTCCTCCTTCTCTGCCTCCTCCTCCTCCATTTCTTCTTCTCCCCTTTCTTTCTCCTTCTCTTTGTCTATCTTCTCTTCCTTGTCTATTTTCTCCCTTTTCTTTTTCTTTTCTTTCTCCTCTTTTTCCCCTCCTCCTTTTCTTTCTCCTTTCTCCTCCTATAAACAACTCAGCCTGTAATTGATGAGTAAGGGACTCAGAAACCATTGGATTACTTGAAGTTGATGAGGGCTGCAATCAGCATGTAGCATGCTTTACGGAGTATCTCACCCCTTTGGCACGAATTGAGACCTTCATAAAACAAGCTGCACTATTTCACCTGAGTGAAAATAAGCAAACCTTGTACATCAACCAAGTTATTGTGGACTTTCCAGATGAATAAACTACGTGGACAATCAGCGGCAGGGACTCTAATTGCATCAGTCTGGTTGCGCTTTCTTCCCCTGTGTTTGCATACTGTGCAAAAAACAACAACCCAAAATCTGATTACAACGATAAACTGTAAGTCTTATAGGTCAACACTATGTGCAGCCTTGTGCAAAGACAGCAGTTGTACCAATCAGTTGTCCTGGGAAGTGAGGTTCACTAAATCTACTCCCCCAGTTTTCTCGGAATAGCCAAAAGTCACTACTGCTGCTTTTTGAGGGACTTTCCAGCAAATTTAATTTTAAAAACAACACATTCCTCTCTAGCATTTCTGCTCAGGCTATTTGGGAGGAGTATGCAAAATATTGCAAAATCGTCTTTGCTGCACAACAAGAATAAAATAACGACACAGCAGGGGAGGCTTTACAAGGGGCCCAGTTCAAAATTCTCCCCCTTTTTTTTTCTTCTAGATATCTGAATTGTAGGCTGGGGGATTTTTGTGAAAGAGGGACAAAAGTAGTTCAAACCTGCTCACAGCAGTCCCTTTTTAAACTTTTTTTTTGAAGTGCAATTTTGTCCCTGTGTCAGATGTTGACAGTGAGTTCTTTCCCCTTCTCTCTAGCTTTTAATTTTTGAAATAAAGGCATATTGCATCCTCCATGGAGGACACTAAATAAATAAATTCATTAACAGCAATTCTTTGTATATCATTCTGAGATTAACTAGGCACTTGTAAATTGTCTGCCATTCTACAAATGCAAGTTTTGATTATATATTTACTTAATTGTAAATATGCTGGTCCCATCTGGACTGAAACCACTTCACACGGGGAAGGGAAAATCTTCTTTCCTTAGCTTTCCTATTATTGTTGTTTTTAAATCACTTTCCTCTCATCCCTTTAAACTCATCCATTCATACTGGCGAAGTTTCTTATTTTCCTTTATCCCATACCTGTGTAGGGAGAATGGTTTTATTTTTAAAGCAAAAAGCTTGGAGAAAAAAGTAGATTTCTCTCTCCCTCTACAAAATGGCCGTTAACTAGATCAGGGCTGTGAGTGTTTAGAGTTAAGTAAGGAAAGATAATGGCACACCATTGTGTGTTGCCTTCCGGATTCATCGGCAATTTAAAAGCAGTTGTCTTCTTTCCCTGCCTCTTTTTTAATGCTTAGAGCAAGGGACTACATTATTTCAACTGTATTTGTGGTCATATCCTTAGCCTTCGTCACCTTGCACTTAATCCTGGCCTTCCTTCAAAGTGTCAATCTTTGCTCTCCCGCTCTTTCTCTCTCCCTCTCTTTCTTTGTCTGGATTGCCCACCTTCATTTCTTCATGGGCACCTGTTTATATCAATGATGCAGGTGGGCATTACCTTTCCCTTCTTAATATTTAACTTTCTGATGATCCACTTTCCAGTTTATATCCAAAGTTCTCTTTCAATCCTTTCCCTTTGGCTAACAAAGTGGTGGCTTCTGCATATCTGAAACTCTTAACATTTTGCCTCCTAAGTTTGATAACGGAGGTCACTTCTTTAAATATTGCCGATCTTGTTAAATACACACTGTGTAATGAAGATTGAAGGGACGCGGTGGCTCAGTGGCTAAGATGCTGAGCTTGTTGATCGAAAGGTCGGCAGTTCGGCGGTTCGAATCCCTAGCGCCACGTAACCGGGTGAGCTCCCGTTACTTGTCCCAGCTTCTGCCAATCTAGCAGTTCGAAAGCACGTAAAAAATGCAAGTAGAAAAATAGGGACCACCTTTGGTGGGGAGGTAACAGCGCTCCGTGCGCCTTCGGCATTTAGTCATGCCGGCCACATGACCACAGAGACATCTTCGGACAGCGCTGGCTCTTCGGCTTTGAAACGGAGATGAGCACCGCCCCCTAGAGTCGGGAACGACTAGCACGTATGTGCAAGGGGAACACCTTTACCTTTACCTAATGAAGATTGATTGAGGGATAGCAGGGATCTTTTCTTATTCCCTTCCCTATTTTAAGCCCAATTCTCCAGGTTGGACTGTCGGGTTCCCTTGCCACTAGGGATCCTATCAGTGGTGAGCTGGCAAGTGTTGGACCGTTCTATGACAACCTCCCACCCCCCAGGGCAGACTTACAAGTGCGGTACTGCCTAGTACAACCTCTTTGGCCTTGCTCAGCACAAACATATGCTAGTTGTGAAATACACCTTCCCCATTCATCAATATGAGGTTCAGAGTAGAAGAAAATCACCTGGGGTCCCACTTTCCATCTCTACTCTGCTGCTATTAGGCACATAAAAGGATTGCACCGCGGAGTAACAGTCCATGCAGCTCCACCATAGTATTGTTTCCATGGACTCTGGAAATAGCACTTAGACTTATATACCGCTTCATAGTGCTTTTACAGCCCTCTCTAAGCAGTTCACAGAGTCAGCATATTGCCCCCCAACACTCTGGGTCCTCATTTTTACCGACCTCGGAAGGACGGAAGGCTGAGTCAACCTTGTCTGTGTCCTTTTGAGAGATATAGACGAACTTATAGATCGGTGTTTTTAAAACTTGGCAACATTAAGATGATTTTTTGAACTTCAATTCCCAGATTTGGGCCATTTATACACCAATCTCTGCTATGTTGGATTTGATGAACCGAAATCATGGCATTTTCCCCTTCTGCCGTTATAACCAGCACTTCCTTCCGCTTCAATCTCATGGCAAAGAGTTTTTCTTTAATAAAATAAACATGACATTAGTCATCAATAGAATGTGGGCTGAATAATGCTGCTTCTATGAAATATAGTATGCTTCATAAATATTTACTACATCTGCCCTGCTGTGTTTGGTTCATAAGACTGTAGCTTGTTCCTGCCATCAAAACAAATTATTGGCATGAAATCACAATTTTCAGTCCTGTGCAGTTCTCCAAAAGAGTATTATTAATGGCTTGGAACTTGTGGGGGGAAAGATTAGATTAATTCAGAGGGGGAAATGTCAGTTTAGGCTGCAATCGTAAACTTGATTCAAACCCCCCAAACATTTTTAATTATCTATCAACAATTGTTATTGTTTTAATAAAATTAATGCATACATGTCCATAATTCAGATCGTCAGAATTATAATCCTATTAACAAGCCAGCTCTTTACTCACCAGTCAGTATCAAGATTTCCCCCCCCCCCATTTTTCTCCATTTCTTCCCTTATTACCATATTCAAGATTAAGAACTTGAACCTATATGTGGCTTCACTTCAGCACCAAGAAATTCTAGAGCAAAGAAAAGCCTTTATGCTAAATATATCCATTATTTAACACCCGGGACTTCAAGAGTTTTTTCCTAACCTTGCCCTTTTCTATCACAAGTTGTTCGCGTTGCAAACCTTTCCTAACCAATCCTGAACCCAGCCAGCTTCGTCTCTGCTTTGCCCTTGCCACCACATGATCGCAACTGATTTCAGGCACCTGTTGCCTTTTATTATTTTATTTCATTTTATTTATTGAGAACATTTCTCTGCAGCTTCCCATTAAAGGAAGTCTCTGAGCAGTTTACCATTAAAATGTACAGTCCCAACCACAGGTTAACATCATAAAAACTTGCACGACAAGATTTAACGACATGCAGTTCAAAAATGAAATCATATAATAAGATTAAAGAGCGAGTTAGGAACTCTCCGCCGGCTGAGTGAAGCATAAAGCTGGGAAGTGGGAGTCAGTGGGTCCCCTTCTCCAATGGAAACAAAACAAAACAAAGGGGGAAAATATTGGAACGTGTGTTGCCTGCGAAAGGGTGTTTGAAGCAGGATGCGGGACAAAAATCTGGTTTCCTGAGGTTGCAGAGCAGCTGGGGTTTTGTGCTGCTTGTAGTGATGCCAATGTTGCTTTGCAGCCAGCAACCCAGGATGATGGGTAAGGATGTGTCCAGGAAGAGATGAAAGAGAGAAGGTCCTTATGGATTAAGACTCAAAAACTCTCCCAGGCCAGCTTGAAGAGGAAATAATTGTCTTTAATTCCTGCTATACGTTGGGCCAGAGCACATTTTGATTTGGGGTTTATGTTGCTACCAACTTCCTTTGTATGTTGTTGTGTTTATTTGCACAAGGTGGGAGGCGCCTTTGCTTATGGCACCTATGTTCTTGGATATTTTATTTTATTTATTTATTTATTTATTTATTTATTTATTTGTTTGTTTGTTTGTCAAACATGTACAAGATAGCAGGTATAGGTATAAACATAAACATAATCAAAGTGAATACAGATAGATGAGGACAATAGGACAGTAGGACAGGGACGGTAGGCACGCTGGTGCGCTTATGCACGCCCCTTACAGACCTCTTAGGAA
>QLTV01003677.1:58846-87206 GCA_003457575.1 Thermophis baileyi | reverse complement strand
CCAAGATCCTTGACAGAATGAGGGTCGTCTACAAGGTCGTGTCCTCCAAGCTTGTATTTTGTGTTCGGATTCTTTTTGCCAATGTGTAAGACAGAGCATTTGTTGATTGAGATTTGAAGTTGCCACTTGTTTGACCATTCTGATACATAGTCAAGGTCTTTCTGAAGGGTAGTAGCATTGTCTGTGGTGTTAAATAGTTTGACATCGTCGGCGAAGAGAACGCAGTTGCTTATAATGTGATCACAAAGGTCATTCATGTAAAGTATGAAGAGTGTTGGTCCTAGAACGCTGCCTTGAGGGACACCACTATTGACAGGTGCATCCTCCCATCATGCATCATTGACAGGTGCATCATCCCATCATCCCATCTGCATTGGCCATCCCACCTGCAGATGCTCTGACTGGATGGTGGGGAATGGAAGGATTTATATTCAGACAGAGCTGAAGAAGCTTCTTGGATGAGAAGCGAAACGTCTTCAAAGAAAAAAGACAAGAAAGTCCAGTTGCCTCCTGAAAAAGCACCTTTTGGACTAGGACCGACTCCTTATCCTACAAGGCCTAAGGACAGCAATTACCTCAGAGAGCAAAAGGCCACCACACTGCCTAAGGCTAAGGGGGCAAATGGGGCTATAGGGTGACACCGCGAGGGCGATGTCCCGCAAAGCGATGTCACACCCTCCCGCAAAGCGTCACCACCTTCGAGGGGCAAAAGGCACCGCTCGCTTTTTCCCTCAGCTTTTTCCCCTCAGGCAGGATTTTAAGGTTTCCCGCCCTTTCGGAAAAAGGAGGGAAACCACTCAGCCAATCTGAGTGCTTCCTCAATTTGCAGGAAGCCAATCAGAGTCCAGGCTTTCAGTAGTGGGCGGGGATGGTGAGGTGGGTCCGGCAGTGCTGTGAGCGGGAAGGCGCATGACCCGTTCCCCGGGCAGTCACCATGGAGACGGGGAGGGAAGGCGGCTGGGCTTTGCACTGTAAAGTATCCATTCTTTTAAATGAATTTGTATTTCTTTTTTTATTTTCCTGCAAAAGAAACAAATATTTATGAAGAAGTTAAGGATATAGCAATTTCAGGAAAAAAATATTTATGGCAAAGTTAAGAATGTAGCAATTTCAGGAAAAATATTTATGAAGAAGTTAAGAATATAGCAATTTCAAGGAAAAATATGGGAAAGTTAAGAATGTAGCAATTTCAGGGAAGAGGATTTGAGCAATATTTAAACTGCTCCATTGCAGCCTCATGAATTTTGGCATACTGAAATATTTTTACCTGATTTCCCATTGGATAGAGATACAGCTTGGTTGCAGTACGACTGATCTGCTAGCAATAGGTGAGTAATCCATAAATAAGTAACAATATCTAAGTCAATAAGTATTCTCTTAGCTGTGATTAAATGTTCCTAGCTGTGTCGTATATTTAAACTGCAAAGTCTCCAGTTATGCACCACCGAATGCAGACTGAAACATAAAGGAAGTCTGGGAAAGTTAGGCAACCACCCCCACATTAAATAAATGCAAAGCATTGAAAATATATCTCACTATTGTCATAAAATATGAAACATGTTGGAAACCAATCTGTTTGTGGCTTTGTGCGCTGGAGGAAAAAAAAACCACAACCCCATGGTGAGAAATTCTTCATGACAAAGTTACTGTTCACTATTACAGCACATCTGCAAAGAAAAATGTGGGTTTTATAGGACTTGTGGATATGATGGAAACATAGCGAGACACTAAAAGGCAGAATCTGTCCATCACTTTGACATCTTCACTGACAGTTTTAAGGCTGCCCGTTCAAACTATTTCCTTTAAATTTTCTTCATATGTAATGTTGGTCTCATTTTTTTTTCCAATTGTGCTCTTTGACTTTTAGTAAATAAACAAATTTTAGCCTTACAGATCCTTGGCATTTTCGGCTATTGTACTTTTAAACAGAGCTTGAGAAATCTAAGATTCTGACCAGAAAGCCATAGATATATGTCTATGTGTCTATGTGTCAAAGTTATAAAAGAAAATGCACAAATTATTGAACCATTTTTGTAATTCTTCATGGAAGGAAACATTTGCTGAAAGTCTTTAAAAAGGAGAAGGGAGTGTTTTCACACAAAGGCAAAAATCCAAATGGACAATCAGGATTTAAAGAGAGAGAGATATGAAGTCATATGGCTAACGTAAGACGGACAATGCATGGATATTTATTGATCACAACAAGGTCTCTTGAGAGTTGCCAAAACTTTCCATTTTTCTTCTAAGGAATATTTAGAAAGAACAAGAAGCTGATGTAAAAATGATGATGGCTCTGAATAAGGAAGAACATCATCCTAAGAGTTTCACTGCAGTAGTTCATGTAACTATGACAAATATGAACCTCTGATAAAACCAGTAATGGCCTATGCATGGCTTATCCTGACAAATGAGAACAATTAACCAGTGGAACAGCTTGCCTCCAGAAGTTGTGGGTGCTCCAACACTGGAGGGTTTCAAGAAGAGATTGGACAACCATTTGTCTGGAATGGTATAGGGTCTCCCGCTCGAGCAGGGGGTTGGACTAGAAGACCTCCAAGGTCCCATCCAACTCTGTTATGATGACATCATTATACAAATGATGCCACTTTCATGCTTGTGCCAGTCTTTAGGATTGCATCACTGATCATGATTTTAACCTCACTGTCATTAGCTATGGATGCCATCGATGGCAAGATAGAAATAAATGAATGAAAACAGGAGGCTTAAAGACTAACAGTTTAAGATATGTGGATGTTCTACTTAGAAAGTCTTTTAAAAAAGCCCATGAGGAGACAAAAAAAAAAGCGGAAAAGAAAACAAAATTAATAGTAATCAGTGTGTGAACTTAACAAAAGTTGACAGCAAAAGAGTAAAAATATTGGTTTTGTTTTCCTTGCAGATAAATAATTTACAAAATAATAATAAAGAAAATGGGATTTTTGACCCCTAAAGGGCACTCTTTTGAAGAATGCAAATAAACACATCAATATGTAAAAAGTAAACCGAAGGGGAGAAAAGTATAGTTTTCGTTGACTTGAACTCATGCCGTTTTCTTGGCGGTGATATGAAAGCAGATTGTCACATGTACATTTTTTTAAAAACTACCGTATTTTTTGGAGTATAAGACACACCTTTCCCCCCCTAAAAGAGATTCAATAGAACCGGTCCGAACCGGTAGGAACCCACCCCCTATGCTGGTTGGAGAACTCTGGCAGTCGAAGTCTTGGCGTCTTGAAGATGGCTTGAAAAATACTCATTTAAGCAATTACAAAGATGACTTAATTTTTCTTCTAAACACAATTCTGGTTAGAAAAGAACATTTGCTTGCTGTTTACGGGTTTCAGTTAAAGTCAGGCAAACTAAATTTTGCATTGTATGGCTCTCGCCCTGATCCAACAGAGGCTTGGAAGCCAAGTGTGGGTTTAGAAGTAAACACTGTGCATGAACGACGGGAGCTGTGCAAAAATCAACAATTGAGAAACTCTGTAGGGCGCACCTCTCGGATCTTAACAGGATCAGCAAAAGAGAACACTGTGGCCGTTTCAGCCCAACCACACTCAGAGGCACACGGTGCCTGGTGATCTCATTGTCCACACAGAGTGCCTGCAAGGCAGATTAGTTGCGGCGGTACAATGCAATAACTTTGCAATATCCATGTTATCCCCGCTGTGTTTGGAAAAGGACACATAATTTCATTTCATTTTGAAAGGTCAGTAAGTTGCATTCTTCTCTGACCATAAGAATAGCAACTGCAGGCCAGCAATTCTTATCAGCTGGGTTTCTTCCTTCCGCTGGGTTTTTTAAATATAGGCTCCCCAGAATTCTGGACCTGGACCGCTTACAGTTTATTGTCAACAAACTAAAAACAGTGGAGAGGAATGTGAGCCTTTAATTACAGCATTTTGGGCTCAGACAGGGAGGAACCAGCAACACAGAGACAGTGAGGAGAATCTCCCAGGAGGGGCCCAGTAAACAGGAATCCTGGGACACATGGCCAGAGAGAGAGAGGGTCAAAGCCCATTGCTGAGTTGAAAATGGAATTGGAGGCTTCTTAACGCATCTGCAGACTTGCGGGCTGATTTTTTTAATATTCATTTGTGCGTCTGCCCAAAAATGGCATTTTTTTAGTTGCAGCTACACTTCCACAATCCTCAACACATAATTTACTCAGACAGCATCCGAGCAGCAATGCAACAAGCACAGGATGCATTTTAAATACCCCGGTGAAAGAAAGAAGGTGGGAAACGAGGCTTGTACTTTTTTGTAAAATAGCAAGTAGAACAATTTAAAGCTGAAGTTGTTCAGTTGCCAGTTATGGTGGAATTATTACTATCATTACGGTTGGTTGCACAGCCAGCCAGAGGTTTGCCATGGATTTGGCATTTTGACCAACCTATCGAGTCCTTCCCAACAATCTGGGATAGGTGGGTGTTGTTGTTTAATGGTGTTACAGAGATCGTCGCAGGATATCAGCTGTTCCAAGTAACATTGCCTTTTGCAATTGACTGATGGTGAATTTGTCAATGCCGATGGTGTTCAAGTGGTGCCCCAGATGTTTTGGGATTGCCTCCAAGGCGCCTGTGACTATTGGGACTACTTCTGTTATTATTTTATCTATCATCTATCCCAAATGTACAATTTGTACCATGACCTTGTAGAATAGCAATAGCAATAGCACTTAGACTTATATACCGCTTCATAGTGCTTTACAGCCCTCTCTAAGCGGTTCACAGAGTCAGCGTATTGCCCCCAACAATCTGGGTCCTCATTTTACCCACCTCAGAAGGATGGAAGGCTGAGTCAACCTTGAGCCTGGTGAGATTTGAACCGCCGAACTGCAGCTAGCAGTCAGCTGAAGTAGCCTGCAGTACTGCACTCTAACCACTGCGCCACCTCGGCCACAAATCGTTTCTTTCAGGAATATTGCTTCCTACACCTTGGACCTGTCTGTTGGGCTCCATCAGATCAGGTAACTAAAACCTGGTTAAAATTGTTGCCATGAGGAAACATCTCCCCATGAGGGGGGCCTTGTGGGATGTTCCCAGCCTTGGCAAAGCTCAACTGAAGAAATCTGTCGTCATCCCTACTCTAAGATGTATTAGATATGGGTTAATTCTTCATAAAAGCTCAGGTAGTCCTTGACTTACGACTACAATTGAGCCCAAAATTTCTGATGCTAAGCAAGACAATTGTTAAGTGAGTCTTGCCCCGTTTTATGACTTTTCTTGTCGCATTTGTTAAGTGAATCATTATGGTTGTGAAATTAGTCCCACGGTTGTTAAGTGAATCTGGCTTCCCCATTGACTTAGCTTGTCAGAAGGTCGCAAAAGAGGATTACGTGACCCCGGGACACTGTGACCGTCATAAATATGAGTCAGTTGCCAAGCATCCGAAATTTGATCACATGACTACAGGGATGCTGCAATGGTCATAAGTTTGAAAAACGGTCATAAGTCACTTTTTTCAGTGCTGTTGTAACTGTGAATGGTCACTAAGCAAACTGTTGTAAGTTGAGGACTAGCTGTAATAATAATAATAAAAATCAAATGCAACAGAAGATGTGGTGATGTTAGCATCAGCCCAAGAGTTGTAAAGAAGAAAGCAAGATTGGCGCTTGAGAAACTGGACATGTTTTGTAGGAGGAGAGACAATAGAATAGAATAGAATAGAATAGAATAGAATAGAATAGAATAGAATAGAATAGAATAGAATAGAATAGAATAGAATAGAATAGAATAGAATAGAATAGAACAGAATAGAACAGAACAGAATAGAATAGAATAGAATAGAATAACAGAGTTGGAAGGGACCTTGGAGGTCTTCTAGTCCAACCCCCTGCTTAGGCAGGAAACCCTATAGCATTTCAGACAAATGGTTATCCAATCTCTTCTCAAAAACTTCCAGTGTTAATTTATGGTGGCAACAACAACAATCAACAGAAGGAATCCGATGGCACCTTTTCCGATTTTATTGAAAAGCATCAACAGTTGCAAGAAAAGTACATTTAGAAGCAAAAGAAGTGTGGATTAATGAAGGCCCTATGCATGGTGACCACAATATCTACACACATTTTGCATCAGAAAAGTGGCCCTGTGTTCCCAGCCCTTTGGTTCCATAGTAGACATTGTGTACAAATTAGGGAAGTGTATAAGAAAGCGGAATCAGTGTCAAATCGTTTAAGATTGCACTCCAGAGCAAATACTGACATTAACAATGAAGCTACATTGTCACTCTGTTCACTACCGAGTAGCTACAAGGGAAATAATTGAAAGCGCACTGAACCATGCTGATCCTAATTTTATCTAATTTAAAATGGAGCTTGAGTGGTTAAATGGACTTAATTGGTCTCAATTGAAGAGAACCTTACGGGGTCATCCATAACTAAGCCCTGATTTTGGTTTAAATCCCATCTGGTTTGTTGTGGGGTGTGTGTAAATCCCCACATTCACGACAGAGATGCAGAAAGTTACTTTCTAACCTAAGTTTTACTGAAATCTGCATTTCTATCAAATCCAGTGCTTATAATTAAAAATATTATGGAAGAGAACAATGCAATAAGAAAGGAAAAGTTTGTTGCTGAATAGAAGGATGTTCCATTGTTAAGCATATACAAAAAAAAAAAAAAGAAGAAGCTAAATCTGGCATAAAAAAATCGAACTAAAACCGTTAAATTAGAGGATTGTTTCTGATTAAACAAAGGCTAGGAAAAAAGCAAGGAAAAAGCTGGTGGAGACACAGCAGTGTAGTCATTCTGTCACTTGGAGTCAGCACAGAAGGAAGACAATAACCAGATAATAGCTCTGAACACGTTTGTGGCTTTCATCTTGACTTTTTGACTCCATCCTTGAACACCCTACTATGGAGTAAAATAATTTATCTTTAGACAATCAACTAATTATTATTAACAATTTATTATATCAAACATCAAATGAACAACGGAATTTAAAACAGCCTGAAGAAATAGGTAAGCTAAAGATGAAAGGCCAGCTAAGAAACATTTAATTCTTTTCATGATCCAGGGGTTTCCATTACAATAAACATTTTAAATTCTGAATAATTAAAGGCCGGGTAAACTGGAAGCTAAGGATTTCTCCAATTTTATGCCAAGCAAAGTTCAAATAAATGCAAATACGTATTTTTAAAGACATCTCCCAAGGGGAACCTATTAGCAAGAGCACTTAGACTTATATACCGCTTCACAGTGCTTTTACAGCCCTCTCTAAGCGGTTTACAGAGTCAGCATGTTGCCCCCAACAATCTGGGTCCTCATTTTACCGACCTTGGAAGGATGGAAGGCTGAGTCAACCTTGAGTCAGTCAGGATCGAACTGCTGACAGTCGGCAGAGTTACCTTGCAATAGTGCATTCTAACCACTGCACCACCAGGGCTCCTTTAGCCACCATTCAACTTTAAAATAAAGCATGCAAACTATTTTATCTGTAGGACTGAAATGTTATCTGCCAGAAAGTTCATATTCCTTTTTTTTTTTTTTTCTCCTGATTAAGTGTCGAGCTGGGAGCTGGTTGTATGGAAGCAGGACTCCCATCTGGATCCGAATCTCCAGCGAACAGGCAAGTCCTGAGACAGCTTGACAGGATGCCGGAATCGGTCTTCTGCTTTCAGTCATAATCAGCTTAGTGCAAATCTCAAAACGGAGAGTAAGTCCAGAGTAGCTAAGTGACACTTCCCGGCTGTTCTTTTGACACCCTTTGACACTTGAGTCCACAAAGACTTTTCCAGATGCTGTGGAGGTTTCAGCCTGACAATATTAATTGAATGTTTCCCCTGCTCCAGTTCTCCCCCCACCCGTCCCAGTATAAATAATTATGCACTCTGCCAATTGTGGCCAAAGGTTAATTAGCATGCAAACGTCCCATATTAAGGTCTAGTCACACTAGAAGAGCTGTTGTGTGAGCCGTTTTCCTTGTTTTGTAAGCACAGGTTTTTTTTTCCTGAATGCTTGGAGATTATAAAGGACACCGAAGGAAAGGGGGGGGGGGGGGGAGAAAAAGAATTCCAGAATTGAATTTATTAATCCTTTTAACGGGGGGGGGGGGAACACCTGATAGAGGATTCTAAAAAGAATAGCAAATAAAGTCAGAATGGTCTTATGACATGTCCCGGTGACTTTGAACATGGGGCTTTGAATGATGGACGACCACAATTGAGCCCAAAATTTATGTTGCTAAGTAAGAAGTTTGTTCAGTGAGTTTTTCCCCATTTTACGACTATTTCTTGCCCAGTTGTTAAGTGAATCACTGTAGTTGTGAAGTTAGTAACATGGTTGTTAAGCGAATCTGGTTTCCCCCTTGACTTTGCTTGTTAGAAGGTCATAAAAGGGGATCACGTGACCCCGGGACGCTGAGACCATCATAAATACGAGTCAGGTGTCAAGCATCTGAGTTTTGATCACGTGACCATAGGGATGCTGCAATAAGTGTGAAAAATGGTCATAAGTCACTATTTTCAGTGCCGTTGTAACCTCAAACGGTCACTAAGCAAACTGTTGTAAGTTGAGGACTACCTGTACAGCTGCCATCTTAACTTTCTTGACTCCTCTGATGAATGCCGATGATTTTGAGGGGCTCATTTGTGATGTTAACAGTTGTTATTATGCTGATTGCACCAAATGGCACCGTCCAATTTGCGGCCTGCCTCAACCTGGCATATCTGAATTTCTGGTTTGAAGGGGTCCGTCTTCCGGACAAATGTCTACTGAATGCCTTAACGTGGAAGCTTTCGGTGAAGTTTTGGGGACTCCGATCACCCATCAAAAATTGCCCTGTTTTCTTGACTGCCAGAAAACCTGGCATGAAAATGTCTTTAAATAAGTCAAGTTATTCTCTGCCTGTCTCTTCCAAACTACAGCTTCTTCTTCTTCTTCTTCTTCTTCTTCTTCTTCTTCTTCTTCTTCTTCTTCTCCTCCTCCTCCTCCTCCTCCTCCTCCTCCTCCTCCTCCTCCTCCTCCTCCTCCTCCTCCTCCTCCTCCTCCTCCTCACCATTAACCATTATTAAATCATCTTTTTTTCCCCCTATAGGGGCCTATATCAGCCTTGGCATTCATTTCATTTCTAGCCTGTTGCTCATGTTGCTGTTGTTATATTTTGCAAGCCTCAGCTCATTCTGGGCTTCAGATTTTGTGACACATTCCGTTGGTATCAGTTAAGAAAAGGGCTTCCTTCCCAATTAATCTGAGAAGCACAAGGAAGGGCTTGGGAAATGACTACCTTAGAGACATGGGAAATAAACTGAATTTGAAAAGGAGAAAACAAATCAGATGCCTGTAATTTACCATCTTTTCTTCCTAGAAATTTTAGTGAGGATAATGTGGAAGAATTTTGCTTTTCATGCAGGTGGGGGGAAGAGAGAGAGAGAGAGGGAGATTGAGATAAAGAGAGAGAGAGAGAGAGAGAGAGAGAGAGAGAGAGAGAGAGAGAGAATTGGAGATGGACCAAGATTTCGAGACATGGCATTCCAGAGTCACAGATTATTTACAGTATACTTATCATGTCTTCAGCTGCAAGCAACAATTAGCATGAATTTGATTAATTCTGCCAGATGTTCTCAAGATGTTACTAACCTGAGCAAGCTCAATCTTGGTGACTTGCTGCATCTCATCAAGTGTTTGTAATCTCTGCTGTCTAGGACGATGGGGGGGAAGGAGAGTGATCTGAACTTCCAGCAGATCTTTACCTCTGGCTGCTTCTTCAACTTTTCACTGGCAGGTGCCTGAGGTTCCCTTCTCTCTCTAATGTTCCAGGTCCGAACGGTCACTAATCATCATCATCATCATCATCATCATCGCTATCATTATAATTGCCATTACTGGACACCGAAGCAATCCTGATATAAAACTGCAAAGCCCCAAAGCTTAGTATTGGCCAGCTACCATACGTGCAATGAGAGGCGGACTAGATTTTCAAGACAAAATGGCTATGATTGTCATCTCTCTTGTCCTGATGATAAGGCTGCAAGACCTTTTTTTTCAGTCAAATGGGGAATTTAATTTCTTTTTATTTAGTTTTTATAAGATATGGCATTATCTTGTTCCGTATCCCATTCTCCTCTTTTCAAGAAAGGAAAAAATAAAGAGAGAGGAATGCCCTAAATGATGAATAGTGAATCTCTGGAATGATGGCGGAACAGGTAATAAAGCAGGACATTTATAAGCATCTTGAAGACAACGTCCTGATGGCTAAAAGCCAACGTTTATTTATCAAAAATAAATTGTGTTACACAGTTACTTTTTCTCCTCTTTGACAGAGTAGGTCTTCTAGTGGGTAAAGATAATGCTGTTGATTGGAGATTTTTTATCCATTCAATTGTGTCTGATTCTCAAACCTGCTTGGTCTACACTTTTCTTCAGAAGTGGCTTGCCATTGCTTCATTCCTAGGGCTGAGAAAAAGTGAATGGCCCAAAGTCACCAAGCTGGTTTTGTGCCCAAGGTGAGACTAGAACTCTAGTCTCCCAGTTCCTAGCCTGATCCCTCAACCAGAACCCAAATTGGCTCTCCAACTATCAAATCTACTTTATTTTCAGCAAACACCCTTCTCTCTATTTATAATCTACCTGAATTTCAGCAAAGCTTTTCACCTGACATTCTCATTTACAAGCTATTAAAGTGTGGTTTGGATGGCACTACTCTTATGTGGGTAGCCAACTGGCTAGTAGCCACCCAAAAAGCCAAAATTAATCAAGTGAGAGATAGAAGGCAGTGGAGTTCCCATAGGGATTGGCCTTGGGGACAGTATCATTTAACCTTTTTTTTTTATTAATGACCCAGACAATAAAACTGACTGGCTGCTCATCAAATTTATGGACACCACAAAATTGGAAGGTTTGACCAGCTTTCTGTCTCTTAAAGGTTTTAAAGAAAAGTTTGAACTTTCTCTCATGGATGGTATAAATGCTTTTACTTCATTTTGCAGAGGGTGGACTAGATGATCCTTGCAGTCATTCCCAACTCTACATTTCTATGATTCTATCAATTTCTTTCCCTAATGAACTTAACACTGGATAGTAGTGATGAATTGTACACAATTACATTACAGTTGTAGTAAATCTGCAACATCTGGAAAGATAAATTCCAAAGCCATACACTGTAATTCAGTAACATATTGAGAAGAGACCTTAGGATAGTCTATTTTCTCATTTCTGGCCCATTTAAGACATAAATCAGAAGAAACTTATTTTTCCCCCTGTCTTGAGTTGACCGAAAATAGTGGTGGTTGAAAGCAATAGACAGAGAGTAGTATAACAAACACTCTGTCAGCAAATTATCCTGTCAGATTAGCTCTGAAATGATGATAATTGTCTACAACAACGAATTTTCCAAATAGAAATAGAAATAATCATCTCTTTTCTAACTGCTTAAGAATGCAGGATCAGAACTGCAAGGATACTCAGAGGGCAGCAAAGAGGTCTCTATATCCCTCTGCTGCCATCTAGTGGACATATGAATATTGCAACAGATTCTGGTTTCACTAATATTTTAGTGCAGAAATTATAGAAGACTGGAGGTAAGAAGCAAGTTTTATGCAACCCCTGATTAGATGCAGTTCAGCCTGGTTTATACGCATGTCATTACCTTAGTTTACAGCCAATCATTGTTCTGTAAAAGAACAGAAGAATACAACATACCATGCCACATGTCATTTTATAGGCTGGTCCTAATAGCTTTTCTCCTGGTGTTGCATCGTCTACTGAGTTCAGCCAAGTCCTATTGAGAAAAAAATGTGTGATTTTTTTTTCCTTCACAAAAGAGAATAATAAAATGTATCTGGTAGCAATGAAAAAAAAATAGCAATTTCTGCTGCTCGCGGATAATATTAATGTTGAAGGAAAGCAAAGAAAACTTTAGACAATGAAACCTCACAGATCAGCAAAAATTAGAAACGAATCTGCATCAGGAATTTATGCCTCTCTTGATCCTCTTTGTTTCTCCAACTAATTCCAAGCAAAGGAAAATCTTCTGGGGCCAACGTACAATTTTGTCATGTTGGAGTAAATATTTAGATCTGAGACTTTTTTTGGGAGGGGGGGGGTAAACTGCTCAGAGTTTGCTAGTTCGAGAAACTTTGGATAGGAGAAAGATTATTGCAACAGAATAACCTTTTATTCTGGTTTCTCTCCATATTTCTTTATGGTTTCAAAATTCTGGACTGAAGAATTGAAACAATTCACAGCTGGACATGGAACCTGAGAGAGGTCTTTGTTTATTCAGGGGTAAGTTCTCCTCCTTGATAGAGGCCCATTATTGAGGTTGACCCAATGAGACACGTTGCTGAAAGAATAAAACAAAAGGAAGTGACCCCTTCTGGTCATTGATAAGGACGCTGTCTTCCCTTCCTCTAGCCTGCCATACACATACCCACATACCCACATTGTAAGTGGCTTTGTTGTTTCCTTGCTATCACAACTTGAAAAACCAGGGAGAGACCTCTTTTACCTTCAATGATTGTATCACCATATTGCATAGTACAACACATGAAAGAGAAATCAGACATGAAAACTTTCATTTCTATAGTAATCTCAGAAATATACAAAACTAACTAGAGAAGATTCTAGAACTAAAAATATCCATCCATCCATCCATCCATCTGGTTGTCAGTCGTAATTTTCTTCCAGTGAGGACAATTAACCAGTGGAACAACTTGCCTCCAGAAGTTGTGGGTGCTCCAACACTGGAGGTTTTCAAGAAGAGATTGGACAACCATTTCTCTGGCTTGGTATAGGGTCTCCTCCTTGTGCAGAGGGCTGGACTAGAAGACCTCCAAGGTCCCTTCCAACTCTTCTATTTTGTTATATGTTGCAAAATGTGGTGTGAGAAGATCTTTCTCCAATTCTGGTCCAATGTCATGGCACAAATCTCTATTCAGGTCTTCCCTTCACGCTGCAATATGTATGTGGAATAATACACATTCACCCTTGTGCTTAATGCAATAGCCATTTAATCTCTTCTACTTCTCTTCATTTAACTGAATGAAGCAGACTGGTGAAATCCATGAAGCAAATAGGATCTCCTAGCCCCATTTTTATAATTTTGCAAAAATTCCCAAAGATCACATTACACCATCCTCGTGTGGCCCCTGAGCTGTTTGGAGCAACCTAACAATAATAACCCATCCAGCTGCAAATATGGCCCATCCTTGCGTAGAAAGGCGAGCCAACTTCATTTTGTCAATTGGGTTTAATGGTGAGAAGACGGAATCTTATTTTCTGGCAGCTCTGGAGGGAGGCTTCGAGCGGGTGGAACGAAATTGCCAGTCATTCAGAGAGTTTTTAAAAGCTACATGATTGTATATATTCTCAAGCTGTTCAACCCTTACTAAGGGTGTTTTCTTTTCATTAAAATGCCAGCATTACCACGGCCATCAAAAAAGGAGAGCACAGGAATGATAAAAGCAATATTTGGTCATTAAACAAAAGCATCAACTGTTAACAGACTCCACAGTCAATAAATGCTCACTAAGAAATTTCATATCATCAGCCAGATGATGTCATTTCTCCTATGTTCCTACCCAAGACTGGGGCAGCCTTCGTTCTCTGCCTGAAGAATATAACGCATAATCAATAGCTGATTAATAGTCTGGATTAGCAAGACTGCCAGCTATTTCATTTATGCTTGTAATTTATTTTACCCTGCTGCTATATTGCATTGAAAATGACAACAGTATTGCTTCTTGTCTAAAAATAGACCTAAATACAAATTTGTTTAATTAATTAAAGAATCAAATTTTATCCCCGGGGGATCCATTGGCCACTGTTACATATTTTCTTCTTAAGGTGGCGATGGATTTCAAGTTGCATTTCCTTCATCATCTCAAAAAAGGACTGTGTTGAGAATTTGTCAAATTATTCTTTAATCATTTAAAGACAATATCTGTTCTCCAAACTTACTCATGTTTAACCACAGCTATTTTCTTATGTATTCTTAGTTTAATATATTTGGGCCCCCGTTATGCAAATAAATATTAAATAAGGAGAGACAGCTTAACTGAAAGGTTAAGTTGGTATTTTATGCTAAGTTAAATCTTAGGAGAAACCAGAGAATATTCTATTTCTACTATGGACAAGAAAAATCATTTGTGCCACGTATTTGGTAAAAAATTTCGTTGCAGAGAACATCCACCACCACTGAAATTTTAGATGCAGTTATGATTAAAATATTATAATGTATTTTTTTGTAATATATTTCTTATGAATTTAAATTTATAAGAAGAGATTGGACAGTCATTTGTCTGAAATGCTAGAGGGTCTCTTGCTTGAGCAGAGGATTAGACTAGAAGACCTCCAAGGTCCCTTCCAACTCTGCTATTCTGTTAAATGGTGTCCTATTTAGGAAACATGGTTGAAATGGTACTCTCGCCTAACTAGTGAGAGTAGTCTCCTCCCTTCTCCCCTCAAGGCTTTCTTTCTTTCTTTCTTTCTTTCTTTCTTTCTTTCTTTCTTTCTTTCTTTCTTTCTTTCTTTCTTTCTTTCTTTCTTTCTTTCTTTCTTTCTTTCTTTCTTTCTTTCTTTCTTTCTTGTGGCATTGGCTGCTTTGAAACAGTATTACCACAGACTACAGCTAGCATCCCAGGGAACATAAAAATTGCTCGTAATTGCCGCCCCTGGGTCACAATCTTGTGCGATCATCAGGCACATGCCCCATGCCTTTGTCTACAAGACTCCGTTGTCATTTATCACTCAGAGAAGTTTCTCATGTTCAATATTGAAGAGGATGTTTCAAGTTTTAATTTACAGCTCACCAGATAAATATTTGGTCTCCCATCTGCAGCCTGGACAGGGCAATGCAAAGAGAGAGAGGGTTGGGGGGGATGTAGCAAGATTCAAATGCCCTGCAGGAAACAGCAGATATTTGAAGACACCATAAAGCTCAGCCCCAGGCCAAAGAAAGAAATATTAGCAAAAAAGAAAAGTGTCAGATTCTTCTTTGGCAGGAGGTGGAACAGCAATAACAGCCCTGAACCGCAAGGATTCGCATAAACGCTGGCTTAAATCAATCAGTCACAGAGGGAATTGCTCCAGTCACATCTGAGGCGGAGAGAAACCTTGTCATAAATCAGAGCTGCAGAAAGCGGCTTGAAATGTTCTCAGCATCTCCAAACTTCCCTGCTGTGCAGAGTCAGAAAAGGAGAAAGACCTCTCGACTTTTCTTAGGGGGTACCGATTTTTGGCAATCGATTCGTTTTAGCAATCACACAATCGGCTTAGAATGAAGACTTCCAACATTATTGCAATGCATTTTTTATTTTAGTTTTGCTTTTTAAAATAATCCATGGAGTCTTTTTCTTTCATAAGAACATGAAAAATATCTACACGGTCCAAATGAAGTTCCCTGTAAACCATCAATTAAACATCCCAGGTGCATTTTTCAGAGATAAACTATGTACTGTATAGACAAAGTTCCCACCTTTTAAATTTGCAAACTTATTTGTTTCCTGATTTTTAAATTTTATATGCCACCCATCTCTTCTGCAAAGTGACTCTTAGTATACTATTTTCATATATGAGAAATGACAACAAAATAAAATGTGGTTAGTTCTACATTTAATCTAGCATATCATTTATTTATTATAAGTGTTATAGCTTGCCCAACCCAAAGGATCTAAATAGTTGACAAATTAGCATTATAACAATACATTAAATGAAAATCAAGATGGACACCAAGAAAACCTAGGTAACATTGGAAGCACAATAAAATAAAATTGTCTAAATTGCACTTAGGACTAGCACTTAGACATATATACCGCTTCACAGTGCTTTACAGCCCTCTCTAAGTGGTTTATAGAGTCAGCATCTTTCCCCCAACAATCTGGGTCTTTTAATAACTGTCTGTAAATGAATTAGACGTTCGGTTCAAGTTGTTCTTAATATACAGTAGTTATAAAATTTCAGTTAAGAGTTGTTAGCAGTTATTTCTTTTTGGGTTTATCTTATTCCTGTTCAGATCTACCTAACTTTTAAATGGCCTTGGGAAGTTTGTTAATCTGGGGCTTTGGTTAGAGTCTCTGAATCAAACTGATATATCAAATAAGTCAAATTGAATAGACTTGTCATATCATCCTGGAAAAATGAACTGAATGGATGAATCAAAACAAGTCAATCAAACCAACCCCTTTTTTCCCCCTGAACCAGGTATGAAAAATCTAATATGCCCAGGTCATTGATTTAAACTGAGCTGTTAAAGTGAATTAATCTATTTTTCTGAATCGGTTCAACCCAAGTTGAATCCACATAGTCCTGTCTTCAAGTCACATTTTAATACACATCAGTACACACTATACAAAACTAGATAAGAACCACTTTCCTGTGGTGAGTATGTTTGTATTATTAATGGAAAATTGTATTGTCCACTTTCTTGTTATTAATTTTTAAAGACTAGAGAACTAGAACATGAGAACTCAGAAGCAATCCAGTATTTTTCAAAGCTGCAGAGGAGAGTAAAATTTGGGAAGTGCAATTCATGGCAGCCCTTAAATATGAAATATGAAAAAAGTTCTACCAGTGGAATTGTTCTTCCTAACCAATTGCTCTCTTTTCATGCTTCACCTGAGGCCTGAAATTTCTGCCATACCATCATGATTCTGCGTGTTTGTTTATGCCCTCAGTATAACAGACCAAGCAAACTTTTGGAATTAGCAAATTTGCACTCTCCAAATCGGTGATGGACCCTTCCATCAGCTTGAATATGAAATTAATAAAGTTGGATGCCATGGAAATCAGAAACAGCTGAGAAGGCCAGAATATTGCTTGGCTCTAACACTGGAAACTGTGGGTTTAGGATATAAACTCAGGCGGACATTCCTATTGGAAAACCAGCTAATAATTCTCCATCGTAGGCATCTCTAAGTTATTATTATTCTTCCCTCAAAGTTGCCACAAGAGCATGGACTCAGCTGTCCAAGCACTTCCAAGTTTATTTTTGATTTCTATGTGATTTAGCCTTAAGCACAAAAGCCCTTTTTTTCACCTTTGGTTAAATCTAATGATACCCATCCCGTATCAATTAAACCTTGCCAAAGAGGCACAAAAGTTTGCAAGGGGATAGAACTTATTCTTAGCTTGTCTTCCTTTCAAGGAGCTGGCAAACCCTTAAATCTCTG
The DNA here is from genome assembly GCA_003457575.1 of Thermophis baileyi. Taxonomy (NCBI): domain Eukaryota; kingdom Metazoa; phylum Chordata; class Lepidosauria; order Squamata; family Dipsadidae; genus Thermophis; species Thermophis baileyi. The sequence goes on along the minus strand of QLTV01003677.1, from coordinate 70,097 downwards.
TAAAATTTAGCTCAATTCCTGGTGACTTTATGTTCAGACTCAAAGATTTAAGGCAACAAAATAGAACTGGTTTATTAGTTTAGTTTACTTTATTGTCATTGCACCTCATACAACGAAATTAAATGCCATCTTCAGTGTACATTATAATTATAAAAATAAAACACAAACAAACATCCTTCACATTCTATACAATTGAATTGAAAACCGATATTGCATTAATATTGCATTATACAGTAGAATTCAATATAGTTACTGCCCTGGGATAGAAGCTGTTTTTCAGCCTATTTGTCCTTGTTTTGATTATCCTGTACCGTCTGCCAGATGGTAATAGTTCAAAAAAAGGGTGGCCAGGATGAGATGGATCTTTAAGAATGTTTTGAATTATCATAGCCTTTTTGAGGGGATGTTACCCATCTTCCTGCAAGACTGGCCTATAGCCCAGGTATATCTTAGTGTTCTATTAACCAGGACTGATCCTGATTTAATTTTCAAGATTAGCCATGACCAATGGGGAACTGGTTCCTCACTTCCTATATCCTCAGATTTGTTAGATTGAGAGAATTCTGAATAAGAATGAGTTAATTCATTAGGATAAATAATGCTATTGGCTTGATATGCTCTGTTAATGCAGGCACCGTGGTTTGTAAACCACAGTTTGTACCTTAGTGGAATATGACGATCCTTTTGATAATGTTTTATCTAATAAACCACAATGAAAGAAAACCTGGCCTTGTAACTTGGGTGAACCAGCTAATAACCTGAAACTCAGACTCTACCTTAACCTTCAGTTTTCTTATTTCAACTACACTCTTTGGCTTTGAGATGGAACTTTCTAGAAGGAAAGGTATGGAAATATGCATCTTATGTCTCTTTGTCACTCAGCTCTTTGTCACTCAGCTGAAGCCGCAGATTCATCAAATAGTTAGCCATGCTAGTCTTCGTGATTTTGCATCCTCCATGAATCTTGAGGCTTAAAATGTATTTTATGTTTAATCTTCAACCTAATTCCTTTACCTTAAGTTCCCAGTTAAATGGAGAAGAAGGTAGGATTGTTAGGAATATAAATTGTCCTTTGAAATTTCCTGTCAGGCATTTATTCCTGATCCAGGGTTTTGGGTATGTCATCCTATAGTAAAATTATAACTGTGGCTCCTTCTAAAATGCTGACTCGGAATCTCTTAAAGATCCTTTTCCATTCAAAATATTGCGAGTTGAACTGGTGGAGAGAGAAAAAAAGTGACATTCATGATTCCTCAGCCCATGAATTTAGATTTCTATTTTTATGCACACTTCAACACATTGATTTGTGATACTCAGTGGGCAAAAGTCTTTGCTTATTTTGGCTCTGGACAATGGTCAGAATCTCTATCGTGTCCTTACCATTTCCAGACCGCAGAATCTGCCCACAAGAAGCTGATGGGGTCATCCCTTGAGCAGGACTCATAAACACCCAATTCTGCTCAGAGGAAACTCAGTATTTTTATTCCAATATATGCTACCTTAGCACCTGGAGGGGGGAAATCAAACGTTTCACCTATTGGCTTCTAACCCCTGAACAATGTACAGTGGTACATTGGTACTCAACTGCTTTGAAACACATTGCATTTGGTACTCAACATATTTTGATATGAAAATTTTGCCCTGCTACTCATCATTTGTTTGGTACTCAATGCACAAAGTAGATCTTGTCACTCTCAGCTGCCTTTTGACTCACTATATTATTCCTTATGAAAAATAAATGTTTGGTACTCATCATTTTTGGTACTAGTTGCACCTCCTGAGAACAATTAACGATGAGGAGCAAGGTACCACTGTATTTAGATGTAACTGAAGACAATGGATATTGCTATACGAACTGCACTGAAGGATACGTAACCTAAATGCAAGTAGCCAGGGATGTCTACCCTGTATGGAAACTAGGAACCCCCTTCAACCACACATTCTGTTGGGTTTGAAGATGCTCTTCAGATTTGATTAGCTAGCTATTCTTTGAGTAAAGGGAGGGTAATTATATGGACAGCAATAACCACAGAAATACAGAAGCCAAAATGACTTTTGCTTTCCTTGTAATTAAGCATCTTCAAAACTCTGAAGTGTCTAGGGGTTTGTGGTGGAATTCACATTTATGAAAGCAAGCATGTTGCTCATAATACACAAAGTATTGTACATGGATGGATCTTCAGGGGAAAAAATCATATTCCTTTTCAAGGAGGTCAATGTGAGTTTCATATGGACAATCATTCATTGCTCGTTTCATTTGAAGAAGCCAAGACCTTTCCCCATCAAAAAGAACATTTGGGATAAAATCACTGCTTAAATCCTGAACCACATCATCGTTCTGGAATTTATATTTTCTATAAACTACACGGTATTTAAGAATATTTAACTCAACCTCTGCAGTAAACAGAAACTTTTTATTACTCAACTTCTGTTAATTTTATTCCTTCGTTTAAGTGATGGAACTGGTTACGACCACCGAGGGTTGTTCATTGCTTGCACACTTCAATGACACGTGGAAGGCCAGTCAACATTGTTGCCCCTGAGGCATTGGGTCAAAAAAGTGCTTTTAAATTGTTCTGGCCACTTTTCCACTCAGATAAACACCCGGAATCTGTTTTTAAAAAGAAATATAAAATAGATTACTGAGCCACAAAAGCATTAAAAGTCCATTTGGGAAAACGGCTTCTCACAAACCCAATTGTGCAAAAAGTACACACCTTTCCTTTAAAACCTACTATTACCACTATTTCTTCTGAACCTGCTATTTTAAGCCATAGATCAAGAGGAATGAATGCATTTTTAAAGCGTCGCGACACGCAACAATAAAAGCAGAAAGTGCTGTCGTTTCAAGGTCAGTTTGAAAGGAGAACGAAAGAATTCCTATTTGGCACCAGAGAGATCCAGCCACTTCCGTTGCGTCCATAGCTACTTTGGCAGACGGTTTGTGTTGATGTACCACAAATTGTGCCATTGGGAGGCTATAACTTTCTCTCCCATAAAGCAGGATAAGGTCGATCTTTGAGTCAGTCAGAACAACGAGGTAAGAAGACTTTGCATTCTCAGATGGTGCATCTGATCGTCAGTAGACATTTTCTGGGAATCGGTCTAGAGACTGAGATTCTCCTTATACTGCTGTTCTGTTGCTGCTTCGTTGCAGCCTGGCCGGCTTCTGCTGCAGCACAGAAGTGAGAGAAGCCGTAGGGCTCAGATCTTTCTGGAAATCGTTTCGGCAGCAGCCACTCCTTGGAACGAGGGAGGCTAAAGAAGAGACAATGATTTCCAGACCTGAAATGTCTAAATCTCTGTTTGCATCTTGCATCTCCTTTGTGATTCTCCTTATTTTCCAAAGCACCTGAGGGCAGGACAAGAAACAATGGATGGAAACTAATCAAGGAGAGAAGCAACCTGGAACTAAGGAGAAACTTTCTAACAGTGAGAACAATTAACCAGTGGAACGGCTTCCCTCCAGAAGTTGTGGGTGGCTCATCACTGGAGGTTTTTAAGAAGAGACTGAACAGCCACCTATAGGGTCTCCTACTTGAGAAGATGGTTGGAGTAGAAGACCTCTAAGGTCTCTTCTGATTGATTGATTGATCAGGAGGTTATGGGATGCTGAAGTCTCAGAACTATTGAAACCACTTCCAAACTAACATGCAATTCTTGCATGGAAATGGCCCATGCTGAAGGGCTGAACTTACCTTCCCTCCTTGCATCTTAACTCTTCTGATAGCTTTATGCCTATGGATAAAGTTTTCAGTCATCCAGGTCATGGTGCTTTTTCAGGAGGCAACTGGACTTTCTGGTTTTTTTGCTTGAAGATGTTTCGCTTCTCATCAAAGAAGCTTCTTCAGTTCTGACGGAAATGAAACATCTTCAAGCAAAACAAAGAAAGTCCAGTTACCTTTTTAAAAAAGCACCTTTGGGTCTCATAGCTTTAATAGTTTTAACTCCCAGCTATATAAACGGGGGCTGAAGCAATTTTGCAAAGAATATAAAATCCAGGGTACAGCATGGAGAAGTTGAGTTCTTTTCTAGAAAGGACCCCTGTTCTTGGCTCTAGTCGTGCTACACACTCATATTTTTAATGACGACACACAAAAAATAATGGTTTCATATTATGTCTCCGTGTTATTACACCCCTAATTTATAGAGGAGCTGCCAGCAGTTAAGTATTGAGTTAATAATTTTTGCTGTGTCTGCAATAAGTTTTCTAGGCAATTTGCATATCCTGTCTGAACACATCAGCCAGAATTGAATTTATTTTGCAGTCAGTAAATGGCTCAAGTCACAATCTGACTTGTCCTGAAGCAAACAGAGACGGGAACAATTATATCATCCATGCACGTTCACTCAGCTTCCACCAGGAACCAGGAATTTCAAGAGCTCCTGAATTGTACCCAGAAAATGACAAATGAGAATAGGGTTCATTTCCTTTTTCAGTTGTGCAGAGCAAAGGCCCATTAATGATTTCACAGCAGTTTCTGGCTGAAAAGGGGCAGCTTTTGGGATTCTTTGACAGTGCTAAGGGTTTAGTTTGGGACTAATAAGTTCCAGTTGTCTTTGTGAATTTTAAAAGTAGGCTCTTGTGAAGGACAGGAGCAGGAGGCATGCATCCCCCAGCCCTAAAACTATACCAGTTTCGTTTGCAAATATTTCTATGACATACTGCACAAATGAAAGACTTTCCTTGGCAAGTACAATAGAATGAAGAAGATGTAAAGTTGGCATACGTACAGTATTTGTTGTGTTATGCAGACTTTTGTTAATCAGGCAGGAATCTTGTTACACAAACCCAAGACTGAATATGTAAAATTAAGTATAGGTAGTCTTTGTTTAGTGACTGCTCATTCAACAACCATTCGAATGGCAGTGAACAAGGAAATTTACCTGGTGACTATTGTCTTCTTCTAAAAATGTTCTCTGTTTCATCCAACAATGGATGGAAACTAATCAAGGAGAGAAGCAACTGGAATTAAGGAGAAACTTCCCAACAGTGAGAACAATCAACCAGTGGAACAGCTTGCCTCCAGAAGTTGTGGGTGATCCAACACTGGAAGTTTTTAAGAAGAGATTGGACAACCATTTGTCTGAAATGGTGTAGGGTCTCCTGCTTGAGCAGGGGGTTGGACTAGAAGACCTCCAAAGTCCCTTCCAGCTTTATTCTGATTGATCTTCCTAGTCTAGTCTTCAGCCTGTGATTTCCTGATGGTTACTTGTTCAAGTACAAGTCAGGTCTACTTAGCTTTTCAGAGAGTCCCTTTGGGTGGTCCCGGCTGCTGAGATAAAAAGAGCTTACATTTACCAGCAAAAAGAATGACCTTTTTGGACTTAATATCATGTTGTTGGTCAGGTTAGGCTGAATAAGAGTTTCAAAGCCTGATACTTCCCTTCACACATTCTTAGGCACAACATCTGAGAAATGTTGAAGGCAGCAAAAAGATTTCTGATGACACACAATTTATGAAATACTTCAAAGGTATCCAGCCTGGCCCTTTTTTTGCCTCAAGTCAAAACTCAAAATATTTTATTAGTCTCCTGTCCTGCCAAAATATGCAAGTTTTTTGAGGAAAACTTAAAAAGCTTGGCCATGACTCACGAAATATCTGGAAGGTAGGAGAGCTGTCCATGTGGTCCTTCTCCAGGAAGCCTCAGATGAGTGCTTGGAGGATGGAGGGTGCACAATGAGGTGTTTGTCTTCTTCCTTTCATGGCCAGGAAGAAAACCCCCAAGGAAGCAAAATAAACTCAGCATTGCCAGGTGCCACTTCTAGAACCACCAACAGCCTCTTCGATATGCTCTCCTCTTACCCACTCAGCCTCATGAAAAGTTAGCATAGCTGTTTTCTTACTAATAAATTAATCCTAAGAATGATTCAGAAAGTGGAAAAATTGGCATAGTAACCTAAAAATTATCCTGTGACCAATGCTAGCTCATGAGCGAAGTTAAGAAGGTATTTGGACAGAGACATATTCCTCTCCTTGAGCCAAAGCCGCCCAGAGTCCCTTGGGAGTTGGGCGGCATACAAATTTAATAAATAATAATAATAAAATCTTGTAATTTAGAGAAATAACTCTACAAGCTAAACCCAATTAATTTTAAAAAGATGGGTTTGTGCCTTTCACTAGGTTCTTTACTTACTTACTTACTTACTTACTTACTTACTTACTTACTTACTTACTTACTTACTTACTTACTTACGCAGCCACTCACCACCATCTTATATTGTGTTCAAAATCTCATTTGAGGAGTTTGATCACACAACCCTGCATCTTCCATCATGTAGATTTGGGCACCCTCCCAGGACACCCCCAAACCTACAGGAGTAATTCTGAGCTCATATTAAAAAGTAAAGCCTCTTTCAGGACAGGCTCAACCGCTGTTGCCTTTGTTGTGAGTCCCTTCAGGTAGTTTTCTTGGAACGACAGAGAAATGATTTGCTGGTGGCTTCCAATGTGCTGCTCTGACTTACGCTGCCGAAAAGGGAGCTTGCTTGCAGTAAGAATTACCACATCTTTATATTGACAGGCTGGTTTTACAAGCACCAGTAGCAAGCACTTCTGTATTTTGCATTATTTTGGAAACTTTTTCCTATCCCAATAATTGCCATCAAACTTAAAACAAGTGTTGAAATGTGGAGAATCTTCACAACAACTTAAAGATACTAAACTGTTGTTCGTGTGTTTGAGTAAGTGATTGATTTACAAGGATTTACACTTAACTCAACCAAAAAGAGCTTCTATTCAGTTTTTGGGACTTATATTTTTGCAATATGTCTTGGCATGCAGGGTTTCCTAGTGGTCCCAGATCCAAAAACAAATTGGATCCAACCTTGCTTGGTTTGTTGAGATCAGCCAAAGTTGGCTAAGCATAGCGCAGAGGACTGTACTTGTTCTAAAGCTAATAAGCACATATGTTCTTCAGGTTTCTGTAATGATTATGCAGAGGTCCAGGAGAGAACGGGGTGGGCCTAATCTAGAGACATGTGGAGTGAGTGGGTCACCTTAATCAAAAGCCAAGAAGATACTTAATTGGTCCCTCAAGAGGGCTGAGATCCAGAGTAACAGGAGTAAGGTGTCCAATCAGACTCAAGTCACTGATTATAAGAAGACCTTCGCTACCCTTAGCTCACTAAGCAACCTCTCCATACAAGAGAGAAATGTTCCCTTTTTTCAACATTTCCCTCAACCCTTTTAGTTCCTAAGTTCCTACGTATTCCAAGCATTAATGCACCCGTGTCTGGTGGGAGAAAGTTTGGACAACCTCTGGGTTGATACAGGAAGCTCTAAGAGATACAGGAAGCTCTAATTCTACTTGTCTGTGGAGATTCTCTGTCATCCAGGTCATGCCTGTCCCAAAGTTGCTTTTTTCAAAAAGCAACTGGACTTTGATTTTCCTTGAAGACATTTTGCTTCTGATCCAAGAGGTTTCTTCAGTTCAGTTCAGAAAAAGCACCTTTGGGACAACCATGACCTGGATGGTTGAGAAGCTCCATAGATGTTTATACCTATTTAAGCTCACCTTGTCTACACATTGATATAGTCCCACAACCATACCAGAAAATCCCTTTTGGTAGAGAGTCCATTTTTGTGATATGAATGTGCCGGAAATCCTTGCCATAATTTCTTCCATTGGCCTTCTAGGATAACACCTGATATCCATTGTCCTTAGAATTCCATCCCATAGTGAGCTGGATACTCCATGCCAATATTTTTCCACCTCAGCAACTCTAAGAGGTGTGGACTTCAACTCCCAGAGAGCCTCAGCCAACAGACTATGGAATTCTGGGAGTTGAAGTCTACACCTCTTAAAGTGAGCCGAGGTGGCGCAGTGGTTAGAGTGCAGCACTGCAGGCTACTTCAGCTGACTGCTAGCTGCAGTTCGGTGGTTCAAATCTCACCGGCTCAAGGTTGACTCAGCCTTCCATCCTTCCGAGGTGGGTAAAATGAGGACCCAGATTGTTGGGGGCAAGAGGCTGACTCTGTGAACCGCTTAGAGAGGGCTGTAAAGCACTATAAAGCGGTATATAAGTCTAAGTGCTATTGCTATTGCTAAAGTCCCTGAGGTTGAAAAACACTGGCCTATGTCTCCTCTTGCAAGATGAGAATTATGAGAAGGGATTCACTAAGTTCTTATCAGCTCCTGTCTCGGAACAAAAAATATGATTTCTATCTCAATGCTGTTGATTTTTTGTTACTAGTTCTCTTTTATTCCCTAACTTTATACACTTTTTTTTCCTGTTCAGGCTTTTATTTTATTTTATTATTATTATTTATTAAATTTGTATGCCGCCCAACACCCAAGGGACTCTGGGCGGCTCACAACAAAATAAAAAACCGTTAAAAAAACCATAATAAAAACAATTAAAAACAGTTAAAAACTCATGCATACCCGTTCCAGGGCGGGCCCTCGCCAATTACAGAGGCGAGATCAACGGCCCCAAGCCTGCCGGAAGAGCCAGGTCTTCACCGCTTTCCGGAAGGCCAGCAGTGTGGGGGTGGTCCGGATCTCAGGGGGTAGCTGGTTCCAGAGGGCCGGAGCAGCCACAGAGAAGGNTATTATTATTATTATTATTATTATTATTATTATTATTATTATTATTGTTTGTATCGTATTTGTGTTTTACTTTACCCTTTTCCCCTTTATTTGCATTTTTTTTCTTTTACCTTTTGGTCACAGACCATATTTACTACTAAATAAATAAAATACGATTAGAAACTCTTGCCCCTCTCTTAGCTACAATTCCAGAAAGGAGTGAGGTGTCAGCAATTACAACTTCTGTCAGGAAAGGAAAGGAGTGCTTAGACAGAAGAGGAAAAAGGGACACACCAATAGGTATCAATAGGTAAAGCAACTGTCTATTCATAATATGAAAAAAAGCCCTGTAAACAAGACACGATTAAGCTGGGCAGCCTGCCTTATTTCATAGCATGGAGTCTTCTATGCTTGTAATTGTGCAGGTCTCCCTCCCTCCCTCCCTCTCTTTCTCGCTTTTTTTTTACATGAAAAAAATCTTTTGCAGGTCCCCATTTTCCCACTGGATCAATCACTCTGACACATAAATGGCATTTGCATTCCTCAGGTTTACAGAGCTGGGCCAGAACCGGTGGTATTAATTTTAAGTGGCTAGGAAAGGAAAGTCATGGAATCTCAGAGGGTCCTTTGGAAAGCGCTGATTCAGATTGGGACGCTCTCCCGTAACCTCTCTTCCTTTGTGTCTCATGTCTTGCTTTCCATATAAAACCAATCCTGACACCAATTAACAACTCCATGATGTCAACATCTGGTTTTTGTGGTCCCCTCTGGGTCTTCTTCCTTCAGTTCTTTTTTTAGAAGGCTCACACATTCGTGCCAAAATCCCAGCTTTTGGCCAGACTCGTACATTTGCAGACTTTCATAAGGTGGGTGCACACACACACACACACACACACACACACACACACACACACACACACACACACTTCCTTGTGTGGTTCAGCCGCAACCTATTGGAAGTTCTCTCTACAACCAACCAACCACTTTTCAACTTGGCTTCTGCGTGTGTTGGAACAAGCCGATGGCACCGCAGAACTGAGTTTCCCAGGGCAGAAATGTTCCCAGATTTCTGAGCTGGGTTCCAGCTCAAAATATCAGACTTCCCACAAGCATCTTGAAACAAAAAAAAAGCATCATGAATCCCAGCAGCCAGCACATGTCATTGCCAATAGGTCATAGAGTTCACTGTTCACAATTATAGATCTGCTGCTCAGGTGACAGAGCTAGCTGACTTTCACTTAAGAAAGTTGAACGGGGTCAGGTTTAACGCCTCATAGAAGATCCTAGGGCTGTGTAGGGTCAAAGGGTTGGAGAAAAGGCATCCCCAAAGAAGGCAGTAGCAAGCCAATTGGATACCATGGCTGACAAACCAACAGGGTGGCCTCCATGAAGTCACCAGGTATTAAGCCTAACTAAGTCAAGGGGTTACCTTTAATGGTACATTTACGCAAAGGTATTCTCTCAAAACCAGCCGCTAATAAGCTACTCTAGTCGCATGGTGTTTTCTATAAAATAGCACACTACAAAGAGTGAATAGCTAAAGAGGAACGTGAGTCAAGACAACATTTCCTACTGTGAACATAACTGGGATCTAGAATAGGGATCTCCAAACTTGGCAACATTAAGACTTGTGGCCAGCTCAGACAGCATGGCTGGCTGAGGAATTCTGGGAGTTGAAGTCCACAAGTCTTAAAGTTGCCATGTTTGGAGCAGGGGTGGGTTCTAACTTACCTCACTGCCGGTTCGCTTCCTCCCGCACCGCGTGGCCGTGCCTCGGGGGCGCGCCTCGGGGCCACATGCGCACACATGCGCAGTGCAAAAAAATAAAAAATCAAATCAAATAAAAGCCAAAAACAAGATGGCGATGCATGCGCAGTGCCGGAAACTCAGCTTCTGCGCATGCACAGAAGAAGAAAAAAATAAAAAAAATTAAAAAAATAAATTAAAAAAAAGGTGGCGGCACCCATGGACCGGCACCAACAGAACCGGATCCGTGACGTCATTGTGACGTCACCAGCGGGTCGCTACCGGTTCAGGTGAACCGGTCCGAACCGGGAGGAACCCACCTCTGGTTTGGAGACTCCACATCTAGAAGATCCAGTTAGCAATGGATACCAATCTTCAAAAATATTTTCTCTTGTTTCTTCTATTCAGTAGCTTAGTTCAGTTATCATTGAATAGTGGGTTTTTTCCTTTTTATTTTAATTTATAAACTCAATTCTCTTTTTAATAATGCATAGAATATTTCTTATCTAAGATTTATCCTCCATTTAGGTTGCTTAATAGAGCACTTTTTCCTGCCCAGATCACATTCATTTGAAAGATTGCACAAGTTCTCCAAAACTCAGGGCCGATTCTTAAAATCATATTTGTTCCTTGGCAGGTAACATACCACTTTTTTGCATGTCAAAGTTATTTCTGGTGACTGGGGAGCCTGATCTCTAATAGCAAGCAAATTGTAATAAGCCTGTTCTGAATCAAGCGTAGATTGGTTGTGCTATCATCAGGCAGCTTAACAAGACGCAATGGTACATTCAATCAGATTATATTTTATTCTTCAGGCATCCTCTGACAACACTCACGGTTATGTAGAAGTTCTTCTGAATCTACAGTCATAATCTGGAACCATCACGAATATTGTAAAAAAGGATTAACGCTTCCCCATCTCCTTGTTGCGACATCTTTTCCCGGTAGCTTCTTGAAAGTGACTTCCTTTGGG
>QLTV01003677.1:22088-41787 GCA_003457575.1 Thermophis baileyi | reverse complement strand
TTTTCTTCTCCTCCCCCTCCTCCTCCACCCCTCTCTTCCTCACCCCCCCCCCCCCTCCTCCTTCTCCTCCTCCCTCTCCTCCTCCCCCCCCCCCTCCTCCTCCCCCCCCCTCCTCCTCCTTCTCCTCCTCCTCCTCCTTCTCCTCCTCCTCCTCTTCCTCCTCCTCCTCCTCCTCCTCCTCCTCTCCATTCATGTCACTGTTAACACCGGGACAAGACCTCAGCCTTGCCCTTGCCTCCTTCCTAGGGCTGAGAGAAAGTGACTGGCCCAAGGTGCCCCAGCTGATTTTGTGCTTAAGGCAGAACTAGAACTCATGGTCTCCTGGTTTCTAGCCTGGTGCTGTGAAGAATCATTCTTTACTCTGCTTCTATTTCAGTTCCTTCTTTTCCTTTTTAACTCCATGTTTAATTTTGGTGATTTTAAAAAAAAAATTATAAGCTTGTTTGATTCTAACAAGATAGATGGCATTGCTTGGGTATGATCCAACGGGAATGGCATTTTCTCCTGCCAGGATCAAACACTTTAGCATTATCTGATCTGACATCTTTATGTGGACCTGTGAAAACTTTTGTTATCTTCAGGAAAGAAAAGAAAACGCAGTCATTGTCAGCAGAAGTTTTACTTAATTTCTCTTGATCAAAACCAGCGCTAAGTTGGCTCTCCCTGAGAACTGGACATGAGTTTATATAAATATCAGCCAATCTCATCAGGTCAAATTAATGTATCCCCTGTTAGCTTAAGCCACACATTTGCTTTGGCAGTAACAATGCTCTCCTTCTTCCTGTGGATTCCTGTGGATTCAGTGCAGAGTAGTTTACTTTTAAGACACAGAGAAAACAGACAGGAAGAAATGGCTAAGCCTACCACTTTAAACAGAATCGCTCAGCAGGACGTCCTACAGAAGTCCAAAAGACCTCTGAGCCAACACGTTTAGGAATGGGAAACAAAGAATGAAACATGAAGATGGAATAAGGCCTTTTCGACTCGGTGGAATTTACATCCAGCTAGCCATGTCAGGGATAACACTGAACGTGATCCTTTAATGAACAAGAATATAGATTTTATAGCATATCCTTGTCCTTAGTGTCCGTTCTTTCTTAAAGTTCTTCCTCAGATTGAGTTAAAAGGCTATCTACTGGTCTTTGAGCTGGTAGGAAACTTATCACCTTAGAAAATTGCTCCTATAAAGGAGAATATTTGTAGTTCAGGGTTGAAATGAAGAGCCCTTAACACTCTCTGAATTTGGTTGCTTTCTTGCAGACGTTTCATTACCCAACTAGAAAGCGATGCATTGATGATGTTAGCTAGTTTGGATAATGGGATATCTGCAAGAAAGCAACCAAACTCAGAGACCACCAAAGACCCCTCAAATCTGCTCCTTTCACTGGTGATCCCTATCCTCCATCACCATGAGGCTGACAGCAGATACGGTACAATTCTTTGTCACGGTATACATTAAACTTGGGGATTGATGGATCCATCCAGTTTTCTTCCCCTTCTCCCTAAATAAATATTATCAGCCGGCCATCTACTAATCCCATTTGCAAACAGCCTGAGGTGGGCACTGGTGGATGTCGACCAGAATGGCGGGTTTAGCCCTCTGTCAAAACTCACTTTGGTTTTTTGGGGAAAGATTTTTCCATGGCAAAGGGAGTCCCACTACCAGATGAGGTCAGACTCCTTTGGGACACAGGTTTAATGCTAGTTTGCAATGCTATCCTGGATTAGGGCTAAACCTAGGTTCAGAAGCATCCCAAACATCAGCTTTTGCTTAAAGGGTGGGGGGGAGAGAAAACTTTCCAGGCTTGAATTCAAACAAACCAGCTATTGAAATTTATTTTGCAGATATTTGTGGCCCCGTGCCAATCAAAACAGCAAATGGGGAAAACTATTTGGTAACCTTCAGACCATGCTGCTCTGCAAGGATTATTAGGAAATATCTCTTTCTGTCGTGCACACTCATGCCACACGTTGCTCAGTGTGTTATTACTTTCGGATACAATTTCATATAAGATTAGAATCGGAGAAGTTTCGTATGATTCATTTCGGAATTAGCAAGGGCCTGTACAGATGAAATACTTGCCAGAGATACTGCACTGAAACCATCTTTCGTGTAAATGGAATCCGGAGAGATCTTAGCTTGATCCATAGATCCTCTATATTGTATATTGCCAAAGTCTTCAAACGTAGTGTGGCAGTTTCCAAGCACGTCCATTCAAAGAGCTTCTAGGTTGTGATGTTCCTAGAATTATGTATTCCTACTGTTGTGCAAAAAAGAACATGAATTCTGAGCTACTTGTCTCATTTTTGCCAACAACTCTGTCTGGTAATTTGGAGAGAGAGAGAGAGGGAAAGAGGGAGAGGGAGAGAAAGGAAGGGAGAGAGGGAGGGAGGGAAAGGGAGACAGAGCGAGAGGGAGGGAGGGAGAGAAAGTGGGAGAGGGAGAGAGGGAAGGAAAGGGAGACAGAGGGAGAGGGAAAGAGGGAGGGAAGAGAGAGAGAGGGGGGGGAGGGGAGGGGGAGGGGGGGGGGGGGGGAGGGAGGGGGGGGGAGGGGGGGAGAGAGAGAGAGAGGGAGGGAGAGAAAGAGAGAGAGAGAGAGAGAGAGAGAGAGAGAGAGAGAGAGAGAGAGAGAGAGAGAGAAACTTACTAAGCAAAGTCCCTTACAAGCTTCCATGATTGGAAAGAAAATTTTAGCTTGGATTCCCCCAAAGTCAGTCCAGCTATTTAACTGCTATTCCACACTGGCTCTCGCATACAATAGCAAAGCATGCCCTTGTTTGCATTGGCAAGGTGCAAATACAGACTACTGTATTGTAGATTCATTTATTTAGCGTGTAGTATATCATACATGGACTAGCAATATATATTAACATTTCACCTAGACTATGTTGAAACATGGTGCACTGGGTTAAGAGTTTCCTACAAAATAGAGTATTCAATTATCCACTATAATGATGAACATTTTGCTGTTGTTTTTTTTAAATCTATTGTCGAGTATATTTTGGGGGCAGAATTCTCTGTTCAACCTAGCCCTTTCACATAAATTATTTTGACCAAAATCAGCAAGGTGTGTTTCGCGCAATAATGGGAAAGAAATCTCAAAAGAGATTTTGAACCAGAGAGGTATATCTCAGCCAGTTCAGATTTTGGCTTTCCATTTTTTCAGTGTGCTTAGTAAAAACACACATTACAGTTTAAATTATAAAGGCAACCCTGAAATCTTCCTGTTTATTTAAATAAAAAAATGAAAAGAGGTGCTGCATTCAGATATCATGGTTACATTTCCACAGTTCTTCTTAGCAGTCTCTTACAGTGTAATATTTTATCACATTTGTTGTCTCCTTTATTTTAATATTCTTCAAAATTCAACCTGATTTAATACAGATATTCTATTTCAGATAGATCTTTGCTTATCTTTGCCATAAGCTAAGTAAATAAATAAATTTGCTTACCTTATAACGATGGAGGGAAATTCTAAAACTGTTTTCTGCACATCAAAATATGCCCCAGTTATTATTCATAAATCCATTTATTGTACCAAATGGCCTTTCTCCATTGACACATCTTCACCATCATAAAGAGAGACACGAGTCAATTGTATTATTACTATCAATAGTATCACTATTTTCAGACTTCTTTACACATGCAGTATTAACTCTGCTAATACTTTCCAAATATCTAGGGCAATGTATATTCAAGGTGCTGCTTTACTTTCGCAAACTGGATAAAAAAATTTACCAAGTGAAATTTCACAACTCACACTCTTTTTCCTTTAATAGAGAAATTGTAAATTTCCTATAGGTTTATTTTTGTGCATCTGGAGAGACCAAAATAGTTAAAAGGGACCCCTTATTTCCTTGTGTGCATTTTTAAAGAAAATTTCCAACTAGATTTCCCCCCCACCATTCCTCCTGCTTAGCACAGCCTTGCCAGACATTCATCAAACCCCTGAACAGAATGAAATGCAACCCCAAATTAAATCAGAGAGAATCCACTCTGTTGCGCATGTTGGATACGTTTCAATTCTTCTTGAGTTTAGTTCTTGAATGAATTTCATTGCGCCTCTTAACAGGCAGAAAGGATCAGCTCATCTGAAAAGTTTCCGTTCATTTTCATTGATTGATACGGAAGACACACCATTATTTTCTCTTTTTTTAAAGCAACAAAATGATCTAAAAATAAAGTTTTCCATCAATCAAGTTCAGTTCCTGATGACTCCGTGGACATGACAATGAAAATCACAACAAAATTCTGGTGCAGTTTTGCTTCCTACCACTGGAATTCTTGCTTAATTTCCTTTTCAAATATTAACTGGTTCTAATTTGCTTTGAAGTTTAAATATAAAGTCACAGGAACAAAGATTGGAATGTAGTTCCAACGTTTTCTCCAAAGGTTGTTGCTTAATTGTAATGTTCTATGAAACAGATGCAAACTAAAAAAAGAATAAAATAAAACAAAATCAGTTTGGAGTTAATTTTACTAATTCAATTTTGTTTTAATTAAGCTCAACTTTAAACAGTTTCTACTTTTGGATATATCAGAGTTGTTTTTTTTAAATTGGTATCATTCTCAACAAGGGAAAACTAGATCCAGCTAACTCATTAATCCTTGAGTGCATTTGAGATAGCATTGGCTCCTCCGAAATTGTCTTCAGTCCAAGTTGTGGCCATTTAGAGCTGGCATGCAAAGGTTCAAAGAATATTAAAGGAGTGGCATCTCCCACTAGATTCAGAGGACTGTAAATTAGTTAGAATTACTCTTCTAATTTGAACTAATTCTGTCCTGGCACTTTGGGTGAGATCTTCATCTGGAGAATGCTTGGCTGTAGTGTAGCTCACGATTATCTTCTCCAGCTCACCAACCCAGACATCTTTGGTTTTTTGTTTGTTTATTTTTTTGCTTCTTCAGTGACATATTTTGACTACCAGGGCAGCTTTGATGGTGGCTCTTCTGACAAATCTCAAGGGACAGCCATTAAATAGAAGGCCCAATTTCTATCTCAGCCTAACCGCTTTCAGCTAAGACATCTTTGAGTGAGGTTTGCTCATCTAGTTAGCTCCGTTTAGTGCCGATGAAATCAATGCAGTTTAAATTCAAGGAATTTGATTTGATGCCAGCCATCCCCTTTTCTTCCATCACTTTGTAAGCAATTTCTACCATTGTACCACAAAGAACAGCCCTAGTTTGTAGGCTGTATTTTTCATTCCTTGCCGTTCCACCGAGAATTAAGGGTTTGCAGTGGAATTCTACTAATGTTTATTACACTCCTAACATTTCTAAAGACGTAATTTGCAAATGGATGCGGAAGAGCTGAATTGCAGGCATCTCATTATGCCTTCCATTTTCTTAAAGGTTGCCTGATCAGTTGGCTTTGTTTATTGTGAAAGATTACCAACATTAAACAGGGAGATCGGTTAATATGATTGCAATTAAGCGACAGCTGCTCCGAAGGGAAGAGCCACCGAAGCTGGGCTACCATATGGTCTGCAGAGTTAGCAGACGTGGGTCAGGTGACCAACAAGCATAGAAGGATAAAATAAATTCTAAGAAGACCTTCCAACCTTGGGTACCCCTGAGATGGAGGCCCAAAGAAATGACAGCTGTCTTCAGCATTGGACTATTGTTTTTCCAAGGAGTCCTTCTAAATGGATTTATTTTATCACACGCATTCCAGGGATGACCTAATGCTAGAACAAATATGAGAAGTTATGTGAGACCGTAGTTATAAAATCTGGTTTTTAGAAAGAAGGGGGGGGGAGGCAAATAAATGTATTGATACTTAAGCAGAAACGAAGCCGCAGAATCACATAGCTTTGTCTCCCCCCCCCCAAAATCTCACATTTGCAACATCCAGACTTCACTTGAATAATACAGTATATATAGAGAGAGAAAACCTGTAATCAGATGAATCGTTTTGCCTGATGCAAGCATGCTGAATGCACAAGAGCTCTCACTCCAGACCTGAAGCAAAATAATAACACGTCTCCCTTCTTTCTCTATTATTGTCTTTAAAAGAATAAATAGGCACCTATCCGCTTTGAAAAAGAGGACTCGAAAGGTTGTTATAATCCCTTTATTTTGGGCTTTGTGATTTATGTTTATAGCGAGAGATGAAGCACACCCAGCTGGATGATGAATGGGTTCTCCCTGATGGCATTAAACAGGCTTGGAAAAGCAATTCACCTATTTCCTAAAATAAGAGGCCACGTGACTTCATTCCAACTTGATGGATTGGGCCTTCTCTAACCTGGGACTGTGTCAGTCTGTGATTGGTGGTGCCTCTTAGCTAATCCCAATTTCATTATGCAGACCATTACAGGCTGCAAGGAGTTGACCCATATAATTTTGGCTTGTTTTCTTCTCCGGGGGGAGGGATTGTAGTGCTTCCTATGGGGCTGTGGGACAGGACAGGCTTTTCATTGGCTGGCAGTCTTGTCTCTTTCCACTTAGTTCCTCCTCCTGATGCCTTCACATGGTTGCCCTGCCCTTCCCAATGACCTCAAGAGTTGGGTAAAAAGGGAGTGAATGGTAGGAAGGAACCACTGTCAGAAATGACATGGCTAGGCAACTGTATTATTTTCCATGAGCGATGCAAAGATCTTTAGTATGAAGTGGAAAACAAGGATATATTCTCTACCATGGGTTCTCCCCAAGATAGATGAAATCTATGCAAGTTCCTGTGACAAACGGATTCTTCTGCTTCAGATTGTAAACACACAAAAATAAGTCTAGGGGTTGAGTTCTAAGCTTCTTCCCCTCTTTCTCTCTCTCTAAAATATTGAATTATACAATTTACTTCTCTTAATATCTTTAATTGGACGTATAAGGCGTCTCTGAAGGGTTGCAAATCACTAGAATAGAACTGTCCTTGGACCTGGCTAGATTCAGCTGCATGAAAAGGATGACCTCTGGAAGCCCCGGACTTCAGATCTAATACATGGAATAAACAAATGTGCTATAAATCATCAACATTTTCCACAAGCTTCTAGACTTTCATATTCACTCTGGAAAGGTTAGGGGACTCTTGAAATGGATGAAAAATGACAAGTATTGCGATCTTTTGGGATCATCGCCGCAATACTTTCCTACCCCTGCTTCTTAAATTTGGAGGAATCTCCAGCAAAATTATAATATTGGAGTATGACCTGCTGCTTCCGTGGATGTTGGTTTCTGCCAATCCAGACAATAGCAATGGAGCCCAAATATCTTCAATGCCATGATTCTATACATTAATATAAATTTGTTAAGTCCTTAGCAGGCAAATAGATCTCTGTTGCTTTAAAAGGAACAAGAAAAATTGTAGGAAAACGCCCTGAATTTTACAATATTATCGAGAACGTCTCCATGGCCTCCAGAAGACAGAGGCTTCTACAGCTGCACAAAAGTTAAGAAACCCTTGTGCTAAATTCTGCAGAAAGAGAAGACTGATTTTGAGCCTACAGCACTGATGAGAGTTTCTTTCCTCTATTTGGGCATGAGTTGAACTACATGCAAGCATGCTGCATTCATCTATTAAGCCCATACTGTCCTTTCCCTAAGTCAACACTTCCCTTAATCAGATTGGCAAAAACAACAGGAGGTTAATACCTACCAGATGCGTATCAGACACAACAAGGAAAACCTGGAAAGAAGAGCATGGGAGAGAACTGTCCAAGTTTTTGCCTTCTGTCAGAGTAATAAAATAAACTCATTTAAGTACCTGATTTGTAAGTTCAATGTAGTGCTAGAACAAACTGTATAGTCTAACAGAGTTTAGTCACCGCACAGAGAGAGATGCTTGAGAAACTCAAATAATGCTGAGTCCGGTCCATAATGACCCCAATCGGGGTGCAAGTATTTCAGAGATATGATTGTGCTGTAAAGTTTCTGCTTTTAATTTTAGGAATTAAAAAGAAGAGGAAGTTGCCACATTCAATCAAAATATGGAGGAGACATTTTATTGCAACAGGCTTTTGAGTCTAACACCCAGCTCTGGGTGTCTACTAGTAACTGGTTAGTTACTGCATCAGTTATGCGCATATAAATTTCCTTGTTTTATGTATCTTTTGGTTTGAACTGCCCAAATTCATAGGACTGGAGCAGCACTCAGGATCTGGGAAATAAATAAAAATAATAAAGAAATGCACAAATAATGTAGCAAATCCAATTTTATTGTGCAGAGGACAGCCCACCATAGGGAATGGAGTTTGGGTTTCTTCCAGCTTAAGGTTTGAACTTCTAACTTTATGATTTGTTAAAACGTGATTTGAAAAGAAGGGGGAGACTGACATAAGCCACTCTAATGTTTCAAAGGAATGATGCAGATCATGATTGGGAAGAATGAGATCTGAACCCAGAAGAACGAAGGTTAGAACAGAGAACATAGAATAACAGAGTTGGAAGGGACATTGGAGGTCGTCTAGTCGAACCCCCTGCTCAAGCAGGAGACCCTATATCATTTCAGACAGGGGGATGTCCAGTCTCTTCTTAAAAACCTCCAGTGATGAAGCACCCACAACCTCTGGAGGCAATTTCTGTTCCACTGGTTAATTGTGCTCACTTTTGAGAAATTCCTCCTTAGTTCTAGGTTCTCTTTGATTAGCTTCCATCTGTTGTTTCTTGTCCTGCCTCCAGGTGCTTCAGAGATTAGATTGACCCTCTCTTCTTTGTGGCAGCCCCTTAGATATTGCTAGATAGACCTGCTACCCTGTCACCCCTGGTCCTTCTTTTCACTAGATTAGTGAAATGGTTTCTCTTGCCTGGTTTTCATACCAGTATTTCCATGATGGAGCATGCTTTTTTGGTTTTTCCAGAATCATCACATTTTGTGGTTGCTGAGGTGTGTTGTAGGCAACCAAGTCTTCAGTTGTTGAGCCAGAAAAAGGTAGGCATCAAGTTTACCCAGCTGTGTTTTGATTTCCAAAATCCTTATCTAGCGAGAGATGGAAGTGTTTTGTTTATCACGTTTAGGCTCTCTAATTTGGTGGTATTTCTGAAACCGCCTTTTCCTCTGCATCTAATTGATCTGATTCATCGTCCGCTTCACGATGTCTCACTACACTTCTCGTCGTCTAAAAATGACTGCACATCTGTCCCCTTTGAAGATCTGCTGCAAATATTGCATTGTGGGAGGACTAGGAATTCTCTGGCACACGAGACTAGATCGGTCCTACAAATCCTTCTCTTGCCTTTGTCAAGACTTGAAGGAAACTCCTCCTCAAACCAACCAAAGCTTTACCTGTCTCTGAACGGTGAATGTACCCAGAAAAGTCACCTCTCTCAAGACTTGTCTTGTATAAAAGAATGGGACACCGCCCAGAAAGGAGTCATCTACTTTGAGGGTTGGGGTCTCCGTGGAAAAAGCACCTTGGAATGAGAATGACTTGCCCCCAATGTCAACTGATTCTTGGAGATATCATTTATTTTCTGACTGATGATTGATTGATTGATTATGTGCCATCAAGTAATATCAATTTTTAATGACCACATAGGTAGATTTTTCTCCATGATGATCTATCCCTCATCTGGTCTCCAGGCTTTCCAATGGTGCACCCATCCCCACGGTAACTCAGTCCATCCCCCTGGCTGCTGTGGCCATCCTCCTTCCTTCCACCTTTCCCAGCATGAGAGCTTTCTCCTCCAGAGAGCTCGATCTCTGCATAAAGTATCCAAAGTAGGTTAATTTGAGCCTGGTCATTTGTACCTCAAGTGAGAACTTTGGATTGATTTGTATTATGATTGTCCATTGGTTTGTTTTCTTGACTGTCCATGGTATTCTGAGAAGTCTTCTCCATCACCAAAATTAAAAAACTTCAATAATCTTGCTATCCTGTTTCAACAAATTCCATTGGTCTTCTTTTTTCCAGAATGGAGGTAAATCTGTGTTCAGAATCAGGGAAAATGCCATAGGATGTTCAAATGGAAAGAAAGTCACTAAAACACTTCAGAATCCTGATTCACTGGCTAAATGAAATGCCTTCCTTCCTTCCTTCCTTCCTTCCTTCCTTCCTTCCTTCCTTCCTTCCTTCCTTCCTTCCTTCCTTCCTTCCTTCCTTCCTTCCTCCCTTCCTTCCTTCCTCCCTCCCTCCCTCCCTTCCTTCCTATTTCCCCTCCCTTCTCCTCTCCTCTCTCCTCCTCTCTTTCCTTCCCTTCCCTTCCCTTCCCCTTCCCTTCCCTTCCCTTCCCAAATCTGCAGGGGTTTGGGTCAAATTAATTCCCTTTCTTTCTTTCTTTCTTTCTTTCTTTCTTTCTTTCTTTCTTTCTTCCTCTCCCAGCTAGTTCTCATTCAGCAAAAGATGTTTCAAAGATATTCTTTCATAAGAAAGAACATTTCAAGGAAGTCTCTTATGGCAAGCAGTGTGTCCTTGCACTTTCCTGCAGTTTCAAAGTTCTAAAGGCAAGTGTGCAGATCTTCTATCTTTTCACACTTACATTAACACCAAGTGAAAAATATTAAGGCACCAGCTCCCTTACTTGAGACTCACCAGGAATTTCCATCCCATTTTATTTTCCTAACTGTTTTAACCAGAAATCTGAATCTGAAATGCAGGGCATGCTACAAAAATATTAAAAAAAAAAAAAAAAAAAAAAAAAAAAAAAAAAAAAAAAAAAAAAAAAAAAAGAAAGAAAAAAAGAAATACTTTGAATTACTCCCTTTCCTCCTCACCTTTCAGGCATATAATTCAAGCCTGGCTTTAAATGTTATTATTTTTATCCTACATCTGGTTTTCCAATACAGATATACATTGTGAATTATTTTTTTTAGATAAATGTAGTGTTCTGCAAAGTATACTGCTGACCAACACTTATTTCTAGTCCTTGTGATGTTTTCTTTTCTCATTGACAGAGATTGTGTCTGAGATACAGATACACACACTCACAGATACACAGCATACAGTATATCGACATACCACACCCCGGAACACACAAAAGCAGATTCACATTAGGGAAAGGAAGGTAACCAAAACAGACAGAATTTGATATTTCTGTTTTAGCCTCCCTCCCCCCAACAGCTTCTATAGCTTTGATATGCTAATTCATTGAAATGAGTGGAAATTCTGTGTTTCTTGGGTTATGTTTAATGTCATAATATGCACACTTAAATGGCAAGAACAATAAATATATGGGAAGAAAAAAACAGCACAGGTTGAACAGACAAGGTTAGACCTTAGCTGCAGATTTTCTTTTGATTGGCCAGAAGCTAAAATATTTCAGTTTCCAGCCAATATTACTATATATGTTGGACAACTCTGTAATGCTAGGCATACCAAGCCTGGTACATTCGAATACATGAATCTTATTTGAAAACTTAACTGTGGAAGTAAAAAATGAAAATCTGATATCAACAAAAAATCACATTGCCCCAGCCATGGTCACAGTCTATTTCAAATGACCTATAAAGTTGGAAGACCTGTTAAAAGTTTTGTACTTAAACAGATTATCATCACATTTATCTTGAAAAGTAGCCGACTTGGGTTAAATCACCTCCTGACAGGGGCTGTCAGAGATTACAGTGGTTTTATTTGTCAAGCAAATCGTTAAATAAACCGTTCAATCTAATGAGACTGGATAGCATACTGTGAGGTCAACAATGAACACTCCCAAAGGTGCTTTTTCAGGAGGCAACTGGACTTCCTTGTTTTTTTTCTTTTGAAGATGTTTCGCTTCTCATCCAAGAAGCTTCCTCAGCTCTGACTGGGTGGTGGGAATGGAAGGATTTATATTCCTTGCAGACAGTTGGTCATTTGCATCCTTTTAGAGGGTCGTTGAAGCACCTGGGAGCCAAAGAAAAAAGATATGAAGAAGTGATCTAAAGTGGGCTCAGTGTGCATGTGGAAGTGTTGGTAAGGGAGAAGAACATGAAGAATCAGAATAGAGCTGAAAGGGACCTTGGAGGTCTTCTAGTCCAACCCACTGCTCAAGCAGGAGACCCTATGACATTTCAGACAGGCGGCTGTCCAATCTCTTCTTTAAAACCTCCAGTGATGGAGCACCCACAACTTCTGGAGGGAAGTTCTTCCTCTGGTTGATTGTCCTCACTGTTAGGAAGTTTCTCCTTAATTCCAGGTTGCTTCTCTCCTTGATGAGTTTCCATCCATTGTTTCTTGAGAAACTACCAAAAGCAAACCATTTGAGTATCGAGACTCATCAGCTCCAAAGAGAAATATTAATGGACGCAGCGAAAGTAAAGAAATTCTGCCTGCTGTTCAGGTAGCTCCATTACAAAGCTTCCGTTACTGTCGGACACCATAATTCGCAGCTAAACAGCAGCAAAGGATTACGATGGAAACTTGCCTAAATACTCACAGCAGAGCAGGAGCCCTTAAAATAAATGATCCATTTAAAGAGTTCCTTTTTTAAATATATTTCTAGGCAGGGAGATCAGAAAATGAAATTTCAATATGTACTTCTGCGATTCAGCATCCTGAGGTGTCTGTTTCTTTAAAAAACAAAAACGTGGTTCTGTTCAAATATCCGTATCGAAAGAGAAAACTCATGATAATTCCCCCTACTTTTTTTGTACTATCCTTTTTATTTTCCTTGGCATCCGGATTTTGAATCGCAAGAATAGCAGGCAAAATTCGTACGGACAACGGAACAGAAGCATGCTGGGTGATATGAATAGGAACGAGACAGGTAGCAGAGCAAAAAGGTTATTTAAGATTCAGAAGAAAAATAATTTGCTCCCACTGCATGTGGTTGTGTGTGTGTCCCACTGCAAGATGGAAGGTGGGGTCAGAGAAGTTAAGATGGCAGTAGCTACATTTATCCAGTTGAATTCTCCCCCCCCCACCCTTTCTCTTAAACATGGTTCTGATTGTATGGTTCAACTTTCATCTTGACTTTTGACCTCACTGTAGAAACTCCTGGATATGTTGATAGCAAAATATTTCAAATACAGAACTGTTGAATCAAATAGTTCAAATACAGAATTGTATTGGAGATAGATGAAGTATGAGTCTATCAGTATATATCAGTGGACATTTAATTCTTCCTATCTACCAATCAAGTATGAAGTTCTTGAGATGCATGGATTTCTAGATTGCTTAACTCCCTGTATTCCATTATTATTACAGTGGTACTTCAGTACTCATAGTGAATTGGTTCCTGGAGGTGTGATGAGTACCAAAAAGGATGAGTACCAAACAAATTTTTCCCATAAGGAATAATGTAGTGAGTCACAAGGCAACCAACACCAACAAGTTCTAGCTTGTACGTTGAGTACCAAACAAACGATGAGTATGGGGACAAAATTTTCATGTCAAAATGTGTTGAGTATCAAATTCGATGAGTTTCAAAGCAGTTGTGTACCAAGGTACAACTGTATTTTAAACATTTCCTCCAAGTGGATTGAGGATGGAAAACATTGCTATAAAGATAACTCCATAGACACAACAAACTGAGATAGATTATTTGACTAAACGTTTGTTCCCTTGGGGTCAAAAAACTCCATCTAGCAGATCTGCCATTTTTGTACAAGTCTATTGTTTTCATGAAACTTTGTGCAGGATAGTTGGCAGTCTGTGGCTGGTTATGGGAATCTTCCCTTTGAAATTTTTCTAAATCCCAGAAGGCAGAAAGAAATTAGGGGTAAAATAATTTTAGTTAATACTAGCAATTTCCTCCAACAAAATAGTTTAAAAAAAAATTGGTGAACACATAGAAGCATTCAAAAACCATGTAGAATCCTTATTCATAAGGGTTTTTTCCCTTGACGTTGAACATTCTCATTGAAAATGATATGTGGTAAAAATACTCAGGGCCCCCTTTTTAAAAAATCACATTGTCATATGCTTAGCATGATTTATTTTCAGCTTATTTCCCTTATGCTGGTTCTTTTACATAGCAGGTTTCCAGACGGCTTATGCTGTTTTATTTTATATTCTCCAGGCATTGTTAATTGTTGGGTGCGATTGTTTTATTATACATCTATTATTTGATTCATCAATTGTTGGGTGTACGTGAGGACTTACTCGCTGATCCAAAGTCACCTAGCTGGCTTCCATGCCTAAGGCAGTGCTAGAACTCACCGTCTCCCACCTTCTATGGCAGCAGCTTCACCACTACACACCACTGCCTCTTTTTATTCTTCCTACAAATATTCCAGAAAGCAAGAGAAGAGCTTTATCTCCCTGGTTTCTCTTTTGAGCCCTGCATCCTCAGCCAATTCTCTTATTCATCTCTGGAAACAACTAAAAGCAAAGACCGGTAATAGGTAGCCCAGGAAGCTGCAGGAACGCATGAGAAGTATTTACTGATGAAGGAGGGGAAACTGACCGAATCCACCCGGGTCAGGCCCAGATGAATAAAAACCCTACATCTTGTGGACTGGGGTTGAATGTAGCTTGGCCAAACAAAAGGCACCTGTGTTCACATAATGGTTCCAAGGAAAACGGCCCCGTTGTGTAGAAATCCATAACTCATTCAACTATTGACTCTCGCAATCTGTTTCCAGTTAGTTTGAACCCGTACACAAATAAGAGCCCAGTGGGGAGGCCAAGGTATGCCTCTCAACCTGTAGGATTTGCACATTCAAACACATGAGGAACGTGCTCTTGAAAGCCACTGGAGAGGTTCAGATTTGGGTCACCAAGCCTGGAACCTGTTTTGAAGTGCTGCATATTTCACATAGCTCCAATCAAGGCTCAGACCTTCAGGAAGGGAAGTACTCCATTCCAGCTCTACACATCCCTCTCTCTCTCTCTCTCTCTCTCTCTCTCTCTCTCTCTCTCTCTCTCTCTCTCTCTCTCTCTCTCTCTCTCTCTCTCTCTCTCTCTCTCTCTCTCTCCCCCCCCTTGCCTTCCAAGTTAAAACACAGAGGACCATTTCTGAAAGGTGTTATTCAAAGATCTGATGGGTGGGAGGTTCCCTTCTAACATTACAGCCATAAAAAGCTATGGCACAGTTTAGAAACCCCTCTGTTGTTTTTGTTGAGTTGTACATGAGACAAATCACCATGAATTACAGGGTATTCCCAGTGAACTAAATTATTAAATATCACTCACAATCAAAACATGAACACTTATGTCAGAGGAACATGTTGTGACCTAATTTCACAAATATCTCAGAAACACCCAGGTCAGAAGAAAATGTAATGATAGGGAGAAATACTAGTAAGGACTGCATTTTTGCCAGTGAGATATGAAATGCTGTATCATTTTGCATTTTCAGCTGGATAGTTTGAGTCACACGAATAGGGTGGAGAGAGAGGCTTCGGTGCTGGATATCCTCCAAATAGTTACCGGATTCTTCCTCTCAAGGTTTTTTTTAAAAAAGAAGTAGTAATATCTAAGAAAAACAAATAAGCAATAAGCCCTTCTCTTGAAGTACTTCCTCCCAAAATGAGCAATTATGGATTACCGTTTTAAAAGTGGCAACCAGGGTGAACAAGGATCAACCTTGGCAAGCTCTAATCCAGTCTAAAATGCTTCCAATAATCTATAGAACCTGCCAAGATTTAGGGTCAAGCTATTTATATGTCCACTCTCCTTGGGTGTCAATTAGCCCCTTATATTGACACTGGAAATCATTGGCCAACCTGACTTTCTCTCTGGTGGAGTCCATGTAATGGAATAAATGACCAATAGAGTGGAACCAAGCCTTTTTTTTTACTGCTCCTTAAGAGGGAGGCTCAAAATGTATTTATTTTGCCAGGTCTTATAATGGTATTATTGTCACTGGTGAGAATGAGGATGGTGTAATAATACGATGAGTCAATTGCAAAAAATAGCTTTACTCAGAACATCGTACATCCTGCAGTAATACCTTTAACACCAATGAAGGAGAATATTTGTAGCTCAGGATTGAAATGAGGGATGTCCTTGTTGCTCTCTGAGCTTGGTGGCTTTCTTGCAGACATTTCATGACCCAACTAGGTAACTTCATCAGTGCTAGAAGGGAATGGGGTTGTGGAGGAGGAGGAGGAGGAGGAGGAGGAGGAGGAGGACTATGGAGTCCTTGGTACTCTCTGACTTTCTTTCTTAGTGGCTTTCTTGAGATGTTTCATTACCCAAACTAGGTAACATCATCAGTGCTAGCAAGGAGTGTGGTTCACTGTCAGTTTATATTCTAGTGGTTTGCCATAAACATTATTTATTTAACTGAGCCCTGATGGCCCAGTGGTTAGAATGCAGCATTGGAGGCTGACTCTGCACACAGACAGGTGTTTGATTCTCACCCATTCAGCCTTTCATCCTTCCCAGGTCAGTAAAATGAGGACTCAGATTGTCGGGGACAATATACTGACTCTGTAAGCACATTGCACTACAAAGCGGTGTATAAGTCTAAGCACTATTTTTTTCAAGCATCAGGCCGTGAGGTAAAGAGAGAAACCTCCCTTGCTGACACGGGAGGAGATTTCTGAATATGTCAAAAAATGCAATCACTTAGGTAGCGACGGCTATTATTTCTGTTTCTTAATGTCAATATCTTAACTAACCTAATTAACATTACATGCGAATCCCTTTCAATTGGCAATATTGTTTATTCTCAAGGGGGGGGGAAACCTTTGGAAATCAGTTTTGCTCATTCCCCTTGGCAATTCAGACAGAGTTTTTTAATCAGTTTCCAACCATGAACTTCGTTTGAAATGGTATGTGCACCAAGATTTGTTTGTAAGCAATTCTAGATGGTAACAACGTACCTCCCACCATTCTCCTTGGTGTGTATTCACACACTCCATTCTGGTAACAATCCTAAATGCCGGTGAAGCTGGTCTCCAGATTTCTGCAGCCGTGTGGGTCCCCATCTGTGCTGTGAAACATCAGATATGAGTTTCATGTAAATTTCCAAATCAACATTTGAAATATCCTTCTAAGGCAGAGCAAATGCTAAAATGTTCAGCTCTACAAACATGTTTACAACACAAATGATGTCAAGTGTGCTATTTACTCTGCCACATTTGGAATACATTTTTCTGGAAAGCTGGAGATTCCTAAAGATTCCTTCAACCTATTTTTGCCTGTCCAGATCAAACACGAAAGTTTCACACTCACTCCTGGCTAATTTCCAAACCACAGATAGAGAATATTTCAGCTAAATAAATCCATTGCTGAACTCTGAGCCTATATTCATCTTTCTATATGCCTGTGCAGGCCACTGAGATCAGATATACTAAACTTGAAATGAAGTTTATTTCTCTAACAAATGAAGGCAAATCTACGTGTCCCAGGATAATGTTGAAAGATCGAATCTGGATCGGTCACCAAGACCAGAAGTTTAGTCTTCCGAGCTTTCGGACTCGTGTTGGAGCCCATCCTCAGGGATCTTTTCTCTACTGGAATATGTGCTTTGGGCTATTCTATGAACCATATTTATGTAGTGCCTTCCTATTGGTTGATAGGTGTATCAATGGCTGTTGTTTTCTTGTGCTGTCAAAACCTCAGCTCCTAAGTACTTGGTCAACTGGTGGTTAATCAGCACTCCTGTTGACTGACAAGGGGCATGTTTCCCAGGATTCAATTATTTCCCTGGCTGTTTTTGTCCCTGCATGGCCAACAATCTTAGTAGATGCGAAATTGAATGTATGTCCTTGTCCATTGCAATGTGAGGTTACCAATGAGTTTGGGTCTCTTATTTCTCTACCTTTTTCCAGAATATATTTGAGCTTTTGTCTTGAAATCTCATAGTCAGTGTTGACTATGGTCAAACTGGTTGATCTCATTAATGTCCCGGGGATGGGGAGGTGTGGACAATAAAGTTAAGTTGACGAGCGCTCCTTTCATTGTGACCTTTTTAAAACCATCTATCTCTACATGCTTCTGGTCAACTTTCTAATCAAAACACTCCAACATAGAGCATAAAAACATGAGCCCAGGATTAACATCAACATCTGGGGCCAAAGATGTCCTAACATTCCATTATAAGTTGTGGTTAATTTTGCAAGAAATACTGGCTGGGGAATTCTGGGAGTTGAAGTCCATTCGTCTTAAGGTTTCTGAGGTCGAGGGACTCAGCTTTAAAGGAAGAACTGGTCAGAACAATAGCATTGAAAAGATTGTGAAGGATGATTCATAAGATAAATAGCTTCTGTACCATGCTGTTCAAAGGTCAGCCAACAACCCTAACACAAGCAGCTGTATAATACAATATGGATACAGCTTTGTTTTTTTAAAACATTTCTCAACATTGCAGTAGTTATAATCCAAAAGCATCTCTATCTATTACCACTTCCAGACAAAGCCTGCCTTTCAATCTGAATTTGATTAAATGCAATCTGTTTATAATCCCTTTTTATAAGACACTGACTTTAGATTTATTGCAATCTAAAGGGCTGGTAGGCAGACACATTTAGAAACAATTTTTTAAATATGTGTTTCCCAGGGAATCTAAATGTAATTAACTCCCTAGAAATAAATTCTCAGTGACAAACTGGGTTTCTTGGCCTATTAATAATAATCATGATAACTATTATAACAACAAGAACAACAACCAATTATATCAAATAGTTGATTAGTTGGGTAATAAACCAATAATTTATTGGCTCAAAAGTTGGGGTTGGTTAATGCCTTGGAGGCCCCTCTCCTGCCTTTTCAAGATTAGCCAAAGTGGTTCCTGCATAGGAAGATGACATGCAAAGAGAATTCTTCATTATTCAATTATAATTAATTATTATCTGAAAATACCCCATGGTCATTTTTGAGAGGGGAGCAGTTAAGTTAAGTCAAGGTAAAGTGGGACTGGTTTTGATTCACCTTGCAGGCTTAAACAACTCTGTTTCCACAACTGCTTTGATGAAATTGTGCAGCCAAATCTTCCAGAATGCTTAGAGAGTCCTTAAAACACAGATTGCCTTTCTCTGATTTTGAGGGACTTCCCAGTTATCGGAATTGGATAACTTATCATTTCAATAATGTATGTTTCAAACCAGTGTTTTCCAAAATAGGAACTTTTGACAGGTATGAATGCCAATTCCAAGCAAAAAATGGGCCTTGGTGAGAATTCTGGGAGTTCAGGATGGTAAACAGTGGCTTAGATGAGTTGCAATCACATTAATGCAATTTTGATATAATTAGACTTTACTGGGGTTAAACAATACCCTATATAAAATAACAATATCTTATATAAAACCCCATATAAATGTTGCTTGAGATGACAAATCAGTTCAGTAACCATTGGACCATTGCAAGAACAACTCTCCCACTAAGTGAATTGATGGTTCCATCTGATGGGGAAATTTTATTTTACATTTTATTTTATTGCTATCCATACCAAAGAGCTATGAGTAGCTAACATTCAAAATCGGCATAAAAAAACCAAACCCAGAATGTAAGGTGTTATGTTCCAACTGTTTAAACTGTGTTACATGGTTCCAACCAGGTCCAGCGTTTGAGCGGGAAAAAGCTCAAACGCTATTGGCTGGTCTGTCTGACAGCTCCCTATAAAAGGGCAAGCTGTCAGACTGCTCTTTGCTGGTTGCTGACACAAGAGCTGAAATAAAGAGCTGCTTTGGAAGTCTGTCTCCTGTCATCTCTACCCACTATCTAACAGTGGCGACGAGGGCTTGGGTTCAGGAGAACCGTGACTGCTTCTTCAGCGATTCCAACCAGCCAGGCAGCTGCCTTTCTGCCTACTCTCTGCCGCGATGTCCAACTTCCACCCACCGGCGCCTTTCGACCCGACCAGGGAGAAATGGGACTCCTACATGCGGCGATTCGACTGCTTCCTGGAAGCAAACGATATGCTGGGTCTGACCGACAACCGCAAAAGAGCTGTGTTCTT
>QLTV01003677.1:6931-17959 GCA_003457575.1 Thermophis baileyi | reverse complement strand
CATGGAGGCCACACCCAGTAACTTCCCGGAGCTTCCCTGCTCGAGCCCCGGAGCGGCAGCAGACCTGTCCGCACAGGCCGCTGCCTCACCACCAACTGAATTGCGCAGGTCTAGTAGGGCTCCAAGACGCCCCGCCTACCTGCGTGATTACGTATGCTGGACAGCTCCATCCAGGAGGGGAGGGGTGTTATGTTCCAACTGTTTAAACTGTGTTACATGGTTCCAACCAGGTCCAGCGTTTGAGCGGGAAAAAGCTCAAACGCTATTGGCTGGTCTGTCTGACAGCTCCCTATAAAAGGGCAAGCTGTCAGACTGCTCTTTGCTGGTTGCTTACACAAGAGCTGAAATAAAGAGCTGCTTTGGAAGTCTGTCTCCTGTCATCTCTACCCACTATCTAACATAAACAAAATGGACAATATCAAAAGAACAAACAGGAAATGCATAGTCATGAGTCCAACCTCCATTCCCCATAAGCGCTCTTCTGGTCCTAGAAGGGACCATCGGATCTAAACTACTCTCCTGAAATCCAGGAGGCATCCGGATCTCTGTGAGAAGGGAATCCAGAGGGAATGGAGATGAAAAGATCAAAACTGTCATGGTCTCCTCTGGTTTGAAGGACTCAGAAGCAGAGGGTACTAATGAATTCTGAAAAACCAGCTCAGCCTTGGCTTGAAACCAGCTCCTGCTGCCACAAAATGAAACAAATACTACCAACAACACCCAGCTGAAGAAACAATTTTTCACCTCGTTGCCTGGCTGAAGGAGCTGAAGTTCTAGCAGCCTCGTGCAGCTGTTGCTCTCCCACACTTTAAGTGCCCAGCAGCCTTCTCACTTTCCAAAAGGATGGGCACCTTAGCAACTTAAGGCCATGTTCTGACCAATGACTTTCTGGTCCGCTGCATTTTCCCCATGGCAACCACCTCGCAAGGCCAAAGAGGCACGGAGTCTCCTGACCTTAACAAATGTCCCCTAGACGTTCATCTCAGCTTCACAGACACCTTTGATCAACCTGTGTGCAAGCAGGAGGGAGATGTCTGTGAGATGTCAACAGCCGAAGGAAGCTTTTTCTGGAAAAACTATCATGTACTATCTTGACCCCACCTGGCCATGCATCGTGCTGCTCCAAACTTCCACAAACTCCCATTTCTTATTCCCCTATGTGTATGATGCCCTGAAAATCAGCCCATCCTAGCAAAAGTAACTATGCCATCCTTATTTGCTGAAACCAGAGGGGACAACAATGATCCTAGCAATCATGGATACCATGTTTTGAAAAGCTGTCCATTCCTGAGATACTTCACAAGGTAGGACTGTCCAGGTAGATTTCTCTCCTCCTTCTCCAACAAACTGGACCGGGTCCATTTGCTATCTATTCGATTGTGAGATTTTCTTGCAAACAGAATATTTGCTCAGGTGATGGTTCAGTTGTGACAGTCATCCTGATATTCCACACTCATTTTTGTGATACAATGGAGTTTGGTAAGGAGCTAGATAAGGCTAAGCAGGATCTGAACATGAGTAATTTCTCCAAAAACCTTTCTAAGGAAACTTCAACTTTCTTGAAAAAACTGATATTTGCGGATTAGATCCAAAAGCAAAAGACAATTGCTGAAAGATAATGAATATGTGTGCCTAATATTTGCAAAGTGTTGCATGTGTAACACACCTGAACATGCCCACTTACACACTGGTTATGTGTCTCGTTATGGTAGTTGACCTATTCAAAAGGAACTGAAGGGAATTATAACTACCGCATGGTTTCTACTTAACCTCAGATACAAATTATTAAATTGTAGAAAATCTTATTCAGATTAAAACAAGTTTCTGTTTTTATTAAGTTTTGCCTGGAAACAGACTGTGTTTGCTAATCCAAACACATTCACCCCAAAATCTGATATTTTAGAGTAATTCCAGCTCCTCTCATCACTTCTTGATCGGGCCTTTGCAGTGCTTAGAATTGGTCCTTTGCTGCATTACACCCAACGGCGGATTTAACATTTCCAATACAAATACTTCAAAGAGTGCTTAAAATATTTTCCAAGCAAAGACAGGAGGTTTCATTGAATACAGGAGGTTGGGGCTGGATCAGTTCTGTCAGCTTGCTTTTAATAACTTTTTAAAATCTGCTCTCTCACAATTGCAAATGCAATAGTTTCCATATGCTCAAAAGAAGCATATGCTGCTATTTAAAAACAGATTTACAGAAACTTGAAATGATCTAAGAATTAGAATGATAAAGAATGATGGGGTTGGTTAACATCTCGTCTGGATTCTCCATAGAACCGTTGACGGACTAGGGTATTCTCCAATGGCAGCCATGACTAATCCCCTAGGCCCCCCTCCTCAAAACCAGCCTGGAAAAAAAATGGAAATTAATCACAGACAGATTGGCAAATAAACCAGCAAATAAACCTTCTTCAGGACAAATGATTCATTTGCCCAGCTTTCCCTCTGCAGGGTCACTCAGAGTTAGGTACTATCAAGGAGAGACAAAATGCATGTTACATCATGTTCATTAAATGCCATCAACCATGAACCAGTGACAGACTTTAGGAATCAGCCCAAAACATTCCCGGTTTCCAGGATAATTTCCAGCAGTATCAATAAAGGATTCCTGTTTGAGAAGTTTGGTGATTAAAACATAAGCCTGTTTAATAGTTAGATTTGCTTTGACAAGGCAGTTGGCGCTGGGAAATGATGAGAGAACAATTCAGATGCTTCAACCCACTTTAGGCTAATGATCAACTCAATCAGTGCTGGCCAAAATACAGAATAGTTTTGTTTTGCTTTATTTTGCTCCAGAATGAAATAAATTGCCATATAAGTACACTTACAAAATTGCACCGTGGCCAGGTTTTTTTTTTTTTTTTTTTTTTTTTTTTTTTTTTTTTTTTTTTTTTGTTTTTTGCAAATGAGGAATTTCTCCTAAAACAAAATCGTCTTAGTGTTTGGATGCTTCCTGGCTGATAACCAAATTTTGAAATGTAAATGACTATCAAGCTTTATGAATATTTAAGAATAAAAGAGACTTTACCATGGAAAGTGTACTGTATGTGAGAAAATGTGGGGGAAACAGCATTACAGAAAGAAAAATCTAAATTGAAAGGTCGAGCTGTTATTGTCTTGCTTTTCTACTTAACTATCATCTACTGTATGTAACAGAAGGTATTTTTATGGAACAGCAAAGTGCTAAAGACAAATTGAATAAATTGCTTTTGGTACATCCTTAAGATTTTAGGACTCTGCAGAACAACTGGATAAATTTTGGCACATTAATTAAGGATACTATGCATATAACACCTGAAGATACAAAAAGATTTTAGAAATACAGGTAACAAAATGTATATTCATTTATGACAAAGACTGACCAATTTAAATTTTTAGTAAGTCTTGTAGTTTCATTGAATATGAAGATAGATTCTGCTAAAATTATTTCACTGGACACAGAGAAAGGCTTGATAAAAATTATTGATAAGTGATTTATTTTCTACCCACCCAAGCTTTCTCCCCTCGTTTGAAGCATTTTAAAAATGAACCACATTCTATCAATTATTTTCCAAAAATGCAAATGAAAACTAATGGGATTTTAATGTATGCCGATTAGTGTACATTCAAAGTGACAATAAAGTTATTCTAAAGTTCTAAAGTTCTACCACCTTAATGGCAAGAGCTGTAACTCTATCTCGCTATTTGATTCAAATCTGGGATTTTTAGCAAGTGCAAATAGAGAGTGAGAATGATATAGATAGGCAATTCCTATAGAATAGACCTGTTTACAGTTGATATATTGTTATTGATGAATAAATCTGAATCTTCCACACTGAAAAGAATAAAGTTAATTGATGATGTTGGAGCCTCTTCTGGGTGTAATATAAATTAGCCTAAACCTGAACGGGTGTCTTTGGGGTCTCTTCTATCATTTAGATCGGCTTTTTCCAGATAGTAGAGTTGGTGTCCAGAGGCAATAACTTATCTCAGCTTCAGAGTTCCCAGAGATGTATCTTAGATGATTAAACTGAATTTAAACATATTGTTATTAGACTTGGATATATGGGCCCCAATTAAATTGAATATCTGGGGAAAAATTAATAGTTTAGAAATGAATGTCTGCAATGGATAATTCATATCAGACACAATAATCCTTTACAAATTCCTAAAAGATACTTTCAAGAAATTTAGTGTGATGTTTAAAGGTTACATTGGAAAAATCTGATTTTTCATTTAATTCAGCAAACAGTTACAGATGGAGGTTTAATTTTCTATATCTAAACCTATTCCAGTATCTTTTTGGATATTTATTTTCATGGAATTGGATCCCTCTTACAATGGCAGGAATTAGGACCCAACTATATGGAATCCACTCCAGGAAGAAAAAGTGATGAGAAGACAATAATAATCAGTACTAGTAGTAACAGTGGACAAAGTACATGTGAAGTGTTGCAATATAAGTGTCGGTACTCCAACACAATAGCAGAAGGATATGAGGATACCAGTAGCAGCCCCTTTTACCACTAGAGTAGAGTTTCTCAATCTCAGAGGCTTTAAGATGTGAGAACTTCAACTCCCAGAATTCCCCAGCCAGCATAGGGAATAAAATTTGGATCTAAGAAAGTTATAAACAGATTAAGGAGAACCATATTAATCACTGGCAGCTAAAGGTCAGAAGGAATCTGGTAACACCTTTTCAACCCAACACAACACCCTAAAAGATAGGAGCTTTCATAAGTTCTACATCATCTAGCCACTCTTTGCATTTGAACAAGTGAAATGAGTATGAACCTACCAGAATTCTCCTGGTTTTTTTTACCACCATAGACTAAGAATGTAGATTGTTTTGCAATGGCACGGCTGACCAGATTCTGTCATCTGCTAAAGCCTCTTGATTGAGTTGTTTTAAAAGCAACTCACAGGCTGCTGTTTTTTTAAGGAGATAGGAGATAAAATGCAAACTTCTTCAAACTTCTTCTGAGTTAGAAAAGGAAGCCATGGCAGTAATGCTCACCAAATCTGATCTCCACGGCACTCCATCAGTGCCATGAAACCCTGCTTCTCTTCGAGAATGCAAAAACAGTGAAACACCTTTGAAAACCAATGTTGTTTCTTCTCCTTTCTTACTAACTTGGAGCTAGATAGAAATGATGGGCTTATGGCATGCTGAATGTAATTTGTTTGACCAGCTTGAAAAAGAGATTTGCTGGCAAAAAAAGAAAAAATAGCAATTATTATTATTATTATTATTGTTGTTGTTGTTGTTACTACATCATCATCATCATCATCATCATCATTATTATTATTATTATTATTACGATGTTGTTGTTGTTATTGTTACTTGTTTAATATTTCTTCTACTGCTGCTACCCCTCCTCTCTGCCCACAATTACTTTTATTCTGGACTTCTGAATCCAAAACAATGAAAGCAAAACTCAGGTTGATTATTGCATCCTATCCTGAAATCAGTGATTGGGCAATATTCCTGAATTGCTAAACCTTGGCAATTCTATAATGAAGAAACTCTTCCTTTTTTTAAAAAAGCCTCTCCTTCTCTCCATCTCTTTTTCTTGGAGACCCAGAGGAGCAATAGCAATAGCACTTAGACTTATATACCGCTTTACAATGCTTTACAGCCCTCTCTAAGCGGTTCACAGAGTCAGCATATTGCCCCCAACAATCTGGGTCCTCATTTTACCCACCTCGGAAGGATGGAAGGCTGAGTCAACCTTGAGCCAGTGAGATTTGAACTGCCGAACTGCAGCTAGCAATCAGCTGAAGTAGCCTGCAGTACTGCACTCTAACCACTGTGCCACCTCGAGAAAAGAAAAGAGAAAAGAGAAAAGAGAAAAGAGAAAAGAGAAAAAAGAAAAAAGAAAAGAAAAGAAGGCTAAAAAGGATACATCTGTGAAGATGAGTATCTCAGATTATAAATGTACTAGGAAAAGGTTAAAAACTTGGCAAATTCAGAATCTTAGTGTTTCCTAGTTTAGAGTTCACATATTTCTTTAGCACTAGCAATAGCACTTAGACTTACCATGTTTCCCCGAAAATAAGACCCTGTCTTATATTTTTTTGAACCCTTAAATAAGCGCTTGGCCTTATTGCCATGCACTCAAAAGCCCGATTTGGCTTATTATCAGGGGATGTCTTATTTTGGGGAAAACAGGGTATATACCGCTTCACAGTGCTTTACAGCCCTCTCTAAGTGGTTTACAGAGTGAGCATATTGCCCCCAACAATTTTGGGTCCTCATCTTACCCACCTCGGAAGGATGGAAGGCTGAGTCAACCTTGAGCCTGGTGAGATTTGATCTGCCAAATTGCAGGCAGCCGGCAGGCAGCAGAAGTAGCCTGCAGTACTGCACTCTAACCACTGCGCCACCATGGCTCACAAATTGGAAAAATAAAGGAGCCCCTTTCAGAATATTGTTAATTTCTGCACATGTTCAGAATCTATTACTCATGGCGTTCTTCATCCTACAAGGTTTGTCGTGCTGAAGCATCTAGAGAGATACCATGGCAAAAACTTATCGTTAATCCTCTAATATATATATTTTAGCAGGAATGTGTCAAGAACTTTGATTCTGCTCATACAACATCTTCATAATGAACACTTGCTTTAAGATGGAAGAATGACCTTCATAGAATCCTAGGGCTGGAAGGGGCCTTGGTGGTCTTCTAGTCCAACCCCCTGCCCAAGCCAAGGGTCCTTATGCCATCCTGGTGGTCCAAAATTCCTTTTCAGTGAAATGGGAACTGAAGAATTGGGAACTGGGTACAATGCCATTGGACAGAGATTCACATGGTTGAGAACTGCAGCCTAGAAGGATGAACTGTGGTGAAAGTCCTTTTCTACCTCTGCCAGATTCCATGGGAAATAACCTTCTGTGTCAACAGAATGACTTTAGGACAGATCCAAATCTCGTCTTATCAACACAACAGTGGAAACGAGGATGGGTGAAAATAAAATTCCTGTTGCTTTTTATTATGTTAGAGAAGCTGTGGTCAAAAGTCAAGGCAAACTTTTTCTAATTGAATACTCCCAACCTTTTAAAAACGCTTAAATAACAAGGATAATAGTGAGATAACATTTGGCGTTCTTCAGAACCGTCAGACCCACCCATCTCACTAGAAGAGGGTTGCCAAAAGCAACATTATTGCAAGTGTTAAATGTTGGCTGAATATCAGACTAACTGCAAGCAAAAAGCTTTTAAGGGGTTGAACTCATTCCTTTTTGCTTTCCTGGATACTTTCGGATTATCCAAAGCAAGGGAAGTTGGCATGGAAAGACACAGTCTAACTTCATAGGAGTTCAGCATGTTCAAAACCTGCTCCCTACATTTATATTGTCACTTATATTAAACATTTTCCAAGTCTCTGACTTGTAAAATCTGGGAGATTTTTAATTAATTAAGATGGTGTTTGAACGATCTATGCAGTGGTTTCCTCATGAAGCACTCTTTTCTGCCAATGATATAAATTTCCCTGAATGCAGTGTGAACATGACTAGAACAATAGCCTAAAAGAAGTATTGACTATATGTCTTGATATTGCTTGTATAGATCCCTTCAAAAACGTGGCAGATAAGGTGTAATAGTTATGTTCCTCTAGGAGAAGGAGTGGCAGAACTTGGGGGTGGAGTCAAATGAGGAATCAGCCTAGAGTTGCTCCATGGTCACAAATGGACTAAGTACAACCCCTCTTGAATTCTATTGACTCTTGTCTAATGCCAAAATAGTGCTAACCGTTAGCTGAGTAGATTCATAGGCATTAGTAGTAATAAATCAGTTTAATTGGAACTTGCGCCTGACAGTTCCTGTTACAAAAGAGACTTGTTCTCTTCTATAGACATAGGAATTGTTTATGCATCACCAGATCAAGTGACCACAATCCAACAAGTCAAAAGATTATAGGTTGATTTTAAAAGCTTTACATGTTTTAGCAGCATAACCGCTCAACCCTTGGAGCAGACCGAGATGAACGTTATCGCTCCTCAGCCTTTGGGCTAAGATCAAGTGTAGTATCTGAGATGAACCTTGACAGAGTGCAAGTTGGGACTTAGTCTTCTCTTTCCTCCAGATCTTTTTTTATAAAGTGCTGGATTACCTCAACCCTGCAGATATTATCATGTTTGATCTGGGATCATATCAAGATGGTCTTTTCCATCACCATTCCATGCCTCTAGGGAGTACGAGAACTGATCAGAATGATGTTTTCAAGAATCCTTTATGCTTTTATGACTTAGTTTGGAAGAACATTTCATGGCTGGATACAGTCTTGCACATACACACTTTCCAGGTTTCTTCTCCAGCACAACTTTTTAACTCTTTATTGACCGATCACTAGTTTATCTTTTAACATTCCACACATAATACTTTGCAAGTAATACAACCCACCCTTTTTGAAGGGGGGAGGGCCGAGAGGGTTTCCTATCTTATTGGGCATGGAGCACCTGATATCCCTTCTTGCCTTCCGAGATAAGCTGCTTCTCTTGGAAACTAAAATGTCTTATAAGAGGAAACAGACTCTCTGACCAGCTTTGTAAAATGGGATCAAGGAATTCAGAGTTCAGTTGGGCAGCTTAGAGAAGAAGCTGACTTAGTTTGGGGACAGGTAACTCTAAAGTACATGTCCCTTTTCTTCTATTCAACTTTGCCCCAATTATTGGCTAAAATAAAATACGTAAAATCTAAATCAACAAAGGCACAGTGGATTGATAAATATTGATAGCCTCCTTGGTACAACTGGCAGGTGGGCTGCAGTTTATGGTAGATCAATGTTCATCAGTAGTTGACATTTGACATTTCCAGACTCCTCTGGCTGGTCAGTGTTAGAAATAGGATGCGGGACTGGATGGACTGGATCAGGGGTGGGTTCTAACTTTCCTTGCTGCCAGTTTGCTTCCTCCTGTGCTGCGTGGCCGAAAACAAGATGGCAATGCATGCGCAGTGCCGGAAACTCAGCTTCTGCGTATGTGCAGAAGGAAAAAAAATTAAAAATTTCCCAAAAAAAGTTTTTTTTTCAAAAAAAAAAATCCAAAAAAAAAGATGGCGGTGCCCACGGACCGGCACCGACCAAACCGGATCCGTGAGGTCACCGTGAGGTCACCGTGACATCACCAGCGGGTCACTACCAGTTTGGGCGAACCGGTCCAAACTGGGAGGAACCCACCTCTGAACTGGATCTGAGCTAGGATGAAATTCTTGAAACACCTCATCTGTAAGGCATCAATGGAAACATATCACTTTTTATATGTTTTAGACATTTAGATATGCTCTCCTTGACTAGGGCAGGAAGGTGTTTGCCAGAATACAAATGTTTGCAGCTCTGATTTGACTCCCGATTCTCCCAGCTGTTGAGTGACTTTTAATTCTTTCTTTGTGCAAAGAGAGCAAGTTTAACGTTTAGCCTCTGTTTAGCCCCAGAATTGTTGAGGATCCATATGCTTTCCTGGCAGAACATTTGTGCTAATCCAAGAAACCTTTTGTGAATTAATTTGCTATCATCTACGTACAATGACCCAAACGGATGAATTCCTTGAACTGGATCCAACCTATTTTCTATTTTCCCTGATTCATTACAGGGTTGGACTATTTGCCATAATGAGCGGCAGGCGAATATCAGCCCTCCGAGGTAGACCAGACCAAGAAACAGATGTCGCAGAGGCCTAAAACTATTTTTTTAATCAAGATTGGCTATAACAACAGACCCTTGCAAGCCTGAGTGTGTTTCTCACTCCCCCTGTTTTATATTCCATCTGAATTACGAGGGAATCCGCCTGAGATATTTTCATAACCTTCCCTCACCATCTTGCCTTCTGCAGTGTTTATCTCCTTGTAGATAACAAAATTCCATCTCTCCATCAAGGTCAACCTCTTTACTATCGGCGGTGAGTTATTGCAATAGGACCGGTTGACCGGCTGCAGCCACTGCGGGCCTCCTCAAATTCTAACTATGACAGATGCATCTGGGGAACTCTAACCGTGTTTGACCGAATTAGTTGCCTGCATGGTTTCAGTGGAGAGAAAAAGCTTTAAAAAAAGCTTTTGTTGTATACATTCACCTATATATGTCTATAGATACATCTACCCAACAATTTTAACATCAATTCCCAATGGAAAGCCAAATGGGTGGTTGAATGGCCAGTTATAGGAAGGCATATAAATGACCCCACAAAAAAGGACGCAGGCTTTGAACGATCAGCAATGGACAATCCTGAATAGGTTTCGTACCAGAGGTGGGATTCAGCAGGTTCTGACCAGTTCTGGAGAACCGGTAGCGGAAATTTTGAGTAGTTTGGAGAACCGGTAAATACCACTGACTGGCCCCACCCCCATCTATTCTCTTGGAGATTTTACAGTATCCTTCCCCTGGAGTGGGGAGGGAATGGAGATTTTACAGTATCTTTCCCCTGCTACGCCCACCAAGCCACACCAAGCCAAGCCAAGCCAAGCCAAGCCAAGCCAAGCCAAGCCAAGCCAAGCCCAACCCCCACCCACAGAACCGGTAGTAAAAAAATTTGAATCCCACCACTGTTTTGCACCTCACATGGCATCTGCCAAGACTCTCTGTATAAATGGGGCACAGTATCCTACCCCTTGGTGTGACTGCGGGGTCCCATGTCAAACCTTCCCTTTGTGGGGAAGGTTGTTGAGAAAGTGGTGGCGCTCCAACTCCAACGGCTATTGGATGAAACAGATTATCTGGATCCTTTACAATCGGGTTTCAGGCCTGGTTATAGTACGGAAACTGCTTTGGTCGTGCTGATGGATGATCTCTGGCGAGCCAGAGATGGAGGTTTTTCCTCCATCCTGGTGCTGCTTGACCTCTCAGCTGCTTTCGATACCGTCGACCACGGTATCCTTCTGTGCCGCTTAAGGGAGCGGGGAGTGGGTGGCACCGTTGTGCGGTGGTGCTCCTCCTATCTCTCTGATCGTTCACAGTCGGTGTTGGCAGGGGGGCAGAGGTCGACCCCTAGGCCCCTTGAGTGCGGGGTGCCTCAGGGTTCGGTCCTCTCTCCCCTTTTATTTAACATCTA
>QLTV01003675.1:4025256-4067407 GCA_003457575.1 Thermophis baileyi | reverse complement strand
ATTTCTCTAGGGATATTCTATATAATATTCTGCCTTTTTAATATTAATATTTTCATTTTTCCAGGAGAAGGGTGGGTGCTAACTTCCTACAGTATATAAATGATAAAGAAGTTATTGCTAAAATTTCATTTTAGGATATGAATATGAAAAGGGCTGTTATATCACGGCTACAAAAATCAAAGTTTTTCTTTCTTTCTTTACTACCATCTATTGATTAATTCAATTTTAGCAGCATAGATTGGCAGACCAGGATATGAATGAGTTTTTATGGGGTTTGGCAAAATAACATAGTCTGTTACCTCTGAAATGCAATTTGCCTCATAATTATTAACTGTTTTTATTTCCTCAATGGCTTGCCAGGTATAACACTATCTTTTGCAAAATATAATATCACGGGCCCAAAGTACATTGCAGCATTTTGTTCTGTAATGACTTTTTCTGCCTGTGAAATCAGATAAGTAACCCAGGTTCATGGAATTTTCTGGTGTTTAGAAAATAATGTAATGAAAACCAACCTGAAAACTATTTGTTAAGTTGACCTAAGAGCTTAATATAAGAGCTTCTTATATTTCCTCCTTTTGTATTGTTATCACATTTGGGCTTCCAGAAACCAGATACTCTTAGATAGCTGCAGAGAATTAATGTTTTCTGTACCTAGTGGTTTCCTAGATTTTTGCAACTCAGATCTAGTGGCCATAGATGAGAGCAAAGGATAGAAAAGCAGAAAAGCAGGGAAGATGTTATGAAAAAACCTATATACATTCATTGCATGTGGTTTGTACCATCTCAAATCCATCTATAGAATTATTCTGAGCATGTCATCGTAATTTGAATTTTGGTGGACACTTAAAAGCAAACACTGTTATGGAATTGCCCTCTGGCTAGTCCAGAAACCTCCAACATTTTTGGTTGTGTATCCACATTTAGAATTTTATGGCCCAGTTACTCAAATATAGGGCAATAGATTGCCCAGTCATAACATTGTTGTCTTGAAGGTTAAGGGCAGTTATAAAATACTGATTGTCCAAATTCCAATTAGAAATGCTCTTGGCCCTTCTTCTCCAGGACTCTACTATCTTTGCTTATCTTGACCTTTTTCTTGGGCATGCTTCCAAACTAAATACTGATCAGCAGGCATTCATTATTTTAAGCTGAGAGAAATTCTTAATAATAAAGATGGTGGCAGGGCTTTGATTTCCACTATTGAAAGTTTTTTTTTTAAAAAATTATATGTAAAAATGTAGGTGGGGTATGGATTCTAATATAAGTAGGTGTTCATGAGCATAAGTGAAACTGTTGAGTAAAATGTCTGAATTCCCTAAGGTTTTTTTTAAATATATATCTTTAGCAGGATGGGTGATAGCATGACAAACAAACAACAATCTTATTGATAGGTCAAGAACAAGATCGTTTGGAGATTTAAAATGTAAAATATACCATCATCTACACAAGAAAGATTTTGGTGAAGGAAAGTACTGTAACACAGAGGTGGGTTTCAGCAGGTTCTGACCAGTTCTGGAGAACCGGTAGTGGAAATTTTGAGTAGTTCGGAGAACCGGTAGCGGAAATTTTGAGTAGTTCAGAGAACCGGTAAATACCACCTCTGACTGGCCCGCCCCCATCTATTCTCTGCCTCCCGAGTCCCAGCAGATCGGGAGGAAATGGGGATTTTGCAGTAACCTTCCCCTGGAGTGGGGAGGGAATGGAGATTTTGCAGTATCCTTCCCCTGGAATGGGGTGGGAATGGAGATTTTACAGTATCCTTCCCCTGCCATGCCCACCAAACCATGCCACGCCCACCAAGCCACGCCCACAGAACCGGTAGTAAAAAAAATTGAATCCTACCACTGCTGTAACATATAATCCAAACATGGTAAATGTTGCTTAAGGAGAGATAATTCCTATCGGGTTTGCTACAAAACCAACTGAAAGCAGCTAATGAAATCTGCAATTTTAAGGGAAATGAAAGAACAAAGACAGCATTGACTTAAAGATTATAATTATTATTTAAGTGCCAGGGAATTAATGAAAGAACATCTCTTTAAAATTAATTCTTTGCACATCAGTCAACTGTGAATATATGGAAAAATACGGGCTTTATTCAACATTTTTAATGTATTTGGATAGACAACTTGACCATGTCTGTTATTTCAGTGATAAAGGTCAAAGTATTTGTTGGGACTTACACTGAAGAAACAATCCATGTTATCCAACATTTTATAATGAGCCTTAAATGCATGTTATGTTGCTTAAGTTCCCCACTAAACAAACAAAAGCACTATAAATCACCCACTCTGTGTAAAAAAAGGAGTGATTGCACAAGTATGGGGGGTTTAGCAGGAACCAAATGGACATGCATATGAGGGGGGAACTGTAGGATGCTGAAGACAAGAAACAATTATCTGAAGAGCATGGAAGGTTCCTTTGGGCCCTCCCATTTACCTGAGAAAGAAATGGTAGTTAAGTTTGAACTTTTGGAGAAAGAAAGATGGATGGTAGAGAAAAACCAAGCATGTGAATGGAAAAGTATAGGATGCTAAAGACAAGGCATGACAAATGAGAGAAAGAATAGCAAACAGAAGCATAATTGAAAGATTTGGGTAGAAAAGAATCACTGTGTTATTAATCAGGTTATAAAGGATTACGAAGGATGAGCTATTCTCATTTTTATCAGGTATTCCCTGTTTTAGGTTTAACAGCTGTCTTGTTCATTTCCAAAATAGCATTCTGAAAGCCTATATGTATCATATCACTTTCTTATTTACTGTAAG
Source organism: Thermophis baileyi (assembly GCA_003457575.1). Classification (NCBI taxonomy): domain Eukaryota; kingdom Metazoa; phylum Chordata; class Lepidosauria; order Squamata; family Dipsadidae; genus Thermophis; species Thermophis baileyi. The sequence continues at coordinate 4,064,636 of QLTV01003675.1, read as the reverse complement.
CATGCAAATTATTATTATATACAAAACAATGTAAAATCACAACTGCAAATTCTTTAGCCCAATGGTTCTCAACCTGTGGTCTGCGGACACCTGTGGGGGCGCAATGTCATCACAGGGGATCCATGAAGGCTTAAAGAAATGTTATGATTTAAATATTGAATTAAGACTTGGGGTCCGTGGCCATGGTTCATGGCCACAAAAAGTATTTAAAGGGGGTCCATGGTGAAGAAAAGGTTGAGAACCATTGCTTAGCCAATATTAGCCTTCATTTTCATCATGTTCTTTCCAATAACCTAGGATGCCATGATGTATTGACAAAATATACCGTATTTTTCGGAGTATAAGATGCACTTTTCCCCCCCTAAAAGAGGGTGAAAATTTGGGTGCGTCTTATACACCAAATGTAGCCCCGCCCACCCGCCGGCCCCCACCCTTTGGCCACTGCCTCCCAGCAATTTGCTTCCTTGCAGCAAACAGCAAACAGCCTGTTTCAGTTTCAGCTTCAGCACAGCCTGATTAACACAAGCAGCTGATTGTGGTTGGATGGCCTCCCGACCGTCAGCTGTATCAGGCTGCAGGGATTGCCATTGCCTATTGCCACCTCCGCGCCCCCCATTTTTGGTCTCCGCATCCCATTTCCGGCCTCTGCACGCCCTGTGCGCCCCATTTTCCGCCCATTCCGATCCCTGCCGCCTGGAACGGGTGGAAAATGGAGGCGCGGAGGCAGAAAATGGGGCGTGCGGAGGCAGCAATAGGCTATGGCAATCCCTGCAGCAGTGGTGGGTTGCTGCCAGTTCAGACTGGTTCTAGAGAACCGTTAGCGGAAATTTGGCATGGTTCCCCGAACCGGTAGTGATCTCTAGCTGGCCACGCCCCCGAACCGGTCCCCGGTCGCGTCTCTCAGCCATTGCTTGCAGGGAAAGACCTTGCAAAGTAAAGAAAAACTTCTCACGAGGGTGAGAAGTTGTTAATTGCCTCACACTCACGAGAAGTTTTTCTTTACTTTGCAAGGTTTTTCCCTGCACGCAACGGCTGAAAGACGTGATGGAGCAGGAAAAATCCTTGCAAAATAAAGAAAACCTTCTCGTGAGTGTGAGGCACTTAACAACTCCTCGCCCTCGCGAGAAGTTTTTGTTTACTTTGCAAGGTCTTTCCCTGCACACAACAGCTGAGAGACGACCCGGAGCTGCCAGTCTCCAGTAAGATGTGCGTCTCGCGGCCCTCCCGCTCCATCTGCCACCCTCAATTTCGCCCCACTGTGAGACGCGCATCTCTCCCACCCCACCCGCCCACCCCCGCTTCCCTTTTACCTTTCTTTAACGTACCCTGCTTCCCTCCCCAAACCTCGGGAGGCAGCTGCTCCCATCCTCGTGGCCTGTGGAGGAAGAAGCTTCTGCTCCGCAAAGCCCTTGCGGTGGCAGGAGGGTGAAAAGAAAAAAAGGCTTGGCCTCTGAAGCCTCTCGAGGGAGACGTCCTTGTGTGTGTGTGTGTAGTGGCGCTGTGAGGAGAGCCAGGCGAAGGGAGCCCGGGAAACCACGCCAGCTGCGAAGTGATCGGCCCCTTTCCTTCCACTGCTGCCTCTGCCTCTTCCTTCTCTCTGCTAACAGAAGTCGGAGAGGAAAAGGCAGTTGCTTCGCCGGGCGTTTCTCCACGTTTCCATCCCAAGTCAGCCGCAGCCGGCATGGTGCTCACGAGTAAACTGCACATTAGAGGCAGCCGGCAGATCGCTGGCTTACTCGCTCTGCTACTCGCTGCCCGTAGCTCACAGGCAGCAAACAAAACCACCGCCTCCTGCCTCGGCGCATCAAGGAGCATCCTGCCACAAGCATTGCCTTCCCAACAGCAGGTGGGAGGTGGCGGCTGTGGCTGACTTGGGATGGAAACGCGGAGAAACGCCCGGCGAAGCAACTGCCTTTTCCTCTCCGACTTCTGTTAGCAGAGAGAAGGAAGAGGCAGAGGCGGCGGCAGTGGAAGGAAAGGGGCCGATCGCTTTGCAGCCGGCATGGTTTCCCGGGCTCCCTTCGCCTGGCTCTCCTCACAGCACCGCCACACACACACACACACAAGGTCTCCCTCGAGAGGCTTCAGAGGCTGAGCCTTTTTTTTCCTTTTCCCTTTCCTGCCGCCGCGAGGGCTTTGCGGAGCAGAGGCTTCTTTCTCCACAGGCCGCGAGGACGGGAGCGGCCGCCTCCCGAGGTTTGGGGAGGGAAGCAGGGCGCGTTAAAGAAAGGTAAAAGGGAAGCGGGGGTGTGGGTGTGGGGGAGAGATGCACGTCTCACAGTGGGGCGCAATATGGCGGTGGCAGATGGGGTGGGAGAGCCACGAGACACGCATCTTACCAGAGACTGGCAGCTCCGGGTCATCTCTCAGCCGTTGCGTGCAGGGAAAAACCTTGCAAAGTAAAAAAGTCTTGTGAGTGCAAGGCAATTAACAACTTCTCGCCCTGTACACAATGGCTGAGAGACGCGACGGGCGCGTTAAAGAAAGGTAAAAGGGAAGCGGGGGTGTGGGTGTGGGGGAGAGATGCACGTCTCACAGTGGGGCGCAATATGGCGGTGGCAGATGGGGTGGGAGAGCCACGAGACACGCATCTTACCAGAGACTGGCAGCTCCGGGTCATCTCTCAGCCGTTGCGTGCAGGGAAAAACCTTGCAAAGTAAAAAAGTCTTGTGAGTGCAAGGCAATTAACAACTTCTCGCCCTGTACACAATGGCTGAGAGACGCGACGGAGCTGCCAGTCTCCGGTAAGATGCGTGTCTCGCAGTGGGGCACAATTTGGGGGTGGCAGATGGGGCAGGGGATGGGGCAGGGCGGGGCCGCTAAAGGAGGGGAAATTTTCCTATCTTTTCCTGTGGGCGTGGCTTGGTGGGGGTCATGTGAGTGGGCGTGGGCATGAGTGATGTCAAGTTGGCCATGCCCACTCAGTCACATGACCATCAAACCACACCCACAAAATAAGCCATGCCCACAGAACCGGTAGTAAAAAATTAGAACCCACCCCTGCCCTGCAGCCTGAAACAGCTGATCATCAGGAGGCCGAGCCAACCAACAATTAGCTGCTTGTGCTAATCAGGCTGTGTTGAAGCTGAAACGGGCTGTTAGCTGTTTGCTGTTTGCTGCAAGGAGGCAAATTGCTGGGAGGCAGAGGCAGATTTTTTTTTTCTTGTGCTAATCAGGCTGTGCTGAAGCTGAAAGGGGCTGTTTGCTGCAAGGTGGCAAATTGCTGGGAGGCAGAGGCAGATTTTTTTCCCCTTGTGCTAATCAGGCTGTGCTGAAACTGAAAGTGAAACTGAAACAAGCTGTTTGCTGTTTGCTGCAAGGAGGCAAATTGCTGGGAGGCAGAGGCAGAGGCAGATTTTTTTTCTTGTTTTCCTCCCCATAAAAGGTAGGTGCGTCTTATAGTCTGGAGCGTCTTATACTCCGAAAAATACGGTATGTGTGGAGCCTTTTGTAATTTCCCAGAGGGAAATTTTGTCACTGTGCAGATTTTTGAAGGGTTCTGCAAGATTTTTTGGAATGACACAATCATTGGGAGCATCATGACATAATATTTCAACCTCAATTTTCAGATCTTGATATTTTGTGATCTTCTCCAATTCTTTGTCTTCTATTTTACTATCTCCTGGTATTGCTACTTCAGTGAGCCACACTTTCTTCTTTTCAAACATTTGATGTGATATGTGCCAAGAATTTATCAATTTGTATTAAAAAAATCCCACATTTTAACTTGCTCACTTTTTATTACTTTTTCAACTATATGTCCCTAACCATTTTTCGGTAATGGCAAATGATCAGTTTTACACACATTCCAGTCAATCATTTTGGCAACTGTGTTATGTCATTGTAATTTGTGCAATCTTCTTGCATGAGCTGAGTACATGATCGACTATTTCTTCTGCTTTTTTGCACAATCTGCACTTTGAATAATTTGATGATTTTTCAGTTCTGTCCTTGTTTGCATTAGCTTAAAAAGCTTAGTTTTAAGCAGCCAAATCAAGCCTTCAGTTTCTTTTTTTAATGTTCCAGTTCAAGCAATTTCCAGATTTTATCTTTATCTACTTTCCCCTTGATCTTTTGTAGAAAGCAACCATGTAAAGCTTTTCCTTGTTATCATTCTGTTCATGTTTTTATAACATTATTTTGATATTCATGTTTTGTTTCCTATGCTTCTTATTATGCCTTCAAGTCGGTGCTGAGTTCTAATGAAAACTCCCCCCCCTCTCTCCCCCTCCCCCCCTCTCTCTCTTGCCATGTAAATAATTTCTAATTCTTGAAGTCCTACCTGTTCGTTAAGAGAATTGGGCAGGACCAGGTGGCAAGGAAGAAAAAGAATTATTGGTTACGTTACAGTGTATAGGCTAGATTACAAGAATCAAGGCATTCATTTCACTTCTTAAAACACTTTTAATGAAAAAAGACAAGTATAAATAAACAGAAATAAAGTCCACAATATGAAGGGTTTTTAATCAATAGAATTGTGCTGATTAAAAATAGTATATATTAAATAATAATATAAATAATTGTGTATAATGCAATTTGCCCTCAAAAACTGTGGCTATAGCAACAGCACTAGCTCAGGAGGACATGATAGAAAAGATTCTTCTTTTGAGTTAGTTTCTTAATTTAGAAACACAGTATGTTGCATTTCCACATACTACTTTTCGTATTTCTTTTACTATTTGCACGCTTCACTTGACCTCAAATTTAAGCTTAGATTTTCTAGCTTTCCACATATAAAAGACTAATTCACACAGCACCATGCATGTATGAAGACATCAGAAACCCCATTTGAGGTTTTATTTATTTATACTTATTTATTTGGGTTTTTTTAATCCCATCTTAATTCCTTGATAAGTAGCAGCAAATACATCTAATACTCCTTCCACCTCCTATTTTCCTCACAACTGTCACCCTGTGAGGTGGGTTAGGCTGACAGAAAGTGACTGGTCCAAAGGTATCCAGCCTACTTGCAAGCCTAAGACAGGATTAGAACTTGCAGGGTTCTTGGTTTCTAGGCCAGCACTAACCTTTCTCTGTCTGCCATGGAGGAAATTGAATGGAAGAAGTAAATACAGGTAGTCGTCAACTTATTATCACAGTTGAGCCCAAAATTTCTGATGCAAAGCGAGATGGTTGTTAAATGAATTTTTCCCCATTTTTCGACTTTTCTTGCCAGAGATGTTAAGTGAATCTGGCTTCCCTACTGACTTTGTTTGTCAGAAGGTTGCAAATGGTGATCACATGACCCCAGGACACTGCAATCATTATAAATACACAGTTGCCAAGCGTCCGAATTTTGATCACGTGACCATGGAGATGCTGCAACAGTCGTAAGTGTGAAAACCAGCCAGAAGTCAGTTTTTTCAGTGCCATTATAACTTCAAATGGTCATTAAACAAATAAGTCGAGGATTACCTGTAAGGGGAGTGGGTAGTTTTTACACGTTTATGAAATGCTGTATTGTAATTATAACAGAAGGAGGGAGAATTATAATAGAGAAATATAATAGAGAAGAGCAAAATATGGAAATATTTGTGTTATGTTCTGATAGATCTGCTTTTTCAAGCTGAATGGTTGCAATTCCTGTGAAGAGATAAAAACAACTGCACAACAACAGCAGAGTTATCCATGAGGTATCGTTAACTTAATATTTTATTCAATCAATAACTGTGAAAGAGAAATTCAGTTCTATCCTAAGCCTGACAGATACAGAGGGAAGTTGCTTGCAATTCTGATGTAAGCCTAGTTTTGGCTTATATTAAGAAAATTCAATTCACTCCACCTTCATTGACTTGCTCCAGTCGTGTTTCTGACAGAAATATGTGACATTTTAATGCTTATCTCAGGAAAAAGGGGGAAAGTGGCTCAGCGTAAAACAGTGGCGGTATTCATAGAGGGAGCAGATTTATGAAATTATTAATGTACTTGCAAGCTACAGCCAGCTTCTGGATCTCAAGATTTCACAGAAGCAAAAAAAATAAAAAAAAAATAAAATAAAATACCTGACTATGATAAATGCTATCAAGGAGCAAACTGAAAGCTTGTGTATGGTGGGTTCATGGTGCTTTTCCAAGGTTATGTTTAGTTTGATGTATTTTAAATTGAGATGATGGTGAGGAGAAAGTTTTGCCTTTTCAGCTCACTCTCTCTCTCTTTAGTTTGATATACAGGTAGTCCTTGACTTACAACAGTTCACTTAGTGACTGTTCAAAGTTACAACGGCACTGAAAAAAGTGACTTATGACCATTTTTCATGCTTACGACCATTGCAGCATCTCTATGGTCACATGATCAAAGTTAGGATGCTTAGCAACTGACTCATATTTTATGAGGGTTGCAGCGTCCCAGGGATCACATGATCACCTTTTGTGACCTTCTGACAAGCCAAGTCAATGGGGAAGCCAGATTCACTTAACAACGGAGTTACTAATTTAAGAACTGCAGTGCTTCACCTAACAACCATGACAAGCAAGGTCGTAAAATGGGGCAAAATTCACTTAACAAATGTCTCACTTAGCAAACAGACATTGTGGGGCTCAACAGGAGTCGAAAGTCAAGGACTACCTGTATTGAGTTAGGAAGGTGTGGCCCTGATTGTGCTTCTGATGTTCTTCTTCTGGTTAGCTTGTTATTGTGGTTTGGTTCTTCCAATATGCAAACACTGGTCAGGTTTTGCTGACGCTGCTGGAGATTTTTGATCCCAACTTGTTTCTTCTAGTCTCTTCCCTAGAGAGTTGGACAAGAAGTTACATTAACTTCAACTTCAATTATTTTGAAGTTGAAGTTAATGTAACTATAAATTATAGGATGGCGAGGACTTTTCCTTTAAGAAGCAGGATTTAAAAATATATCAGTGTTTTCATTCCACAGATTTTAATGCTCAAGTAACAAACAGAAAAGAAGATTTAGCTGGATTGCAGAAGTTACCAAATGTAAAAAGCATCTCAGGTTTCAGCTATGTTCTGAAGCTTCAGCCAAACAATTGTTTGGCTTCCTAGGCTTACATCTTTTCCAAACCCAATCCATCACGGTCTGCAAATCATGACTTGGAACCTAGTAGATTGGTGAGAATCCAGCCAATTGAAATTTATTGCCTAAACCACAATTAAAACAAGGCTTAGCAATATGTGATTTCTGTCTTAGAAGAGAGGCTGCAAGAAAAGAAGAGGTAGAGAAATTCCTTGTATATGAGCGGAAGCAGAAACAGAATTCAATCCCAGATATGATAATACAGATATCTTGAACCAAAACACAACAAACTTCCAATTTTTATTGCTTCTGATAAGCATTAAATAGCTATTCATTTATGAGCTGTTCTCGCTGCCACCTTAATCCTGTTCTGCCTCTGACACTTCTTAGTGACCCTTGTAATCATATTGTGCATGACTATGGTGATAAGACAGAGTGACATTCAAGTTCAGCTTTCAGTCTGCAGGTCGGGTGATTATGAGTTCCCCTTCAACAACTGCAAAATAATAATGATAATAAATATATCAGTTCTATAAACTTGCCCCATTGACGTCTGAGGAAGTTGAGTTTGTTATTGTTTCAGCAAAATGCTTTCTGCAGTTTCATTGCTTTGATCCTTGGCCTTGGGTGGCTTTTCAAAGCTTAGTGAAAAGGAAAGAAGGGCTATGCAGCTTGTAACTGTTTATGCATCAGATTATTGTCTCTCTCTTGGCCAATTTGCTCAGATGACTCACCTTATTCGCTCAAGAAAGCTCAGGTATCATTAAAAAAGATTCCTAAACACTTTTTTCCTTAGGTTACATAAAGGTTTAGAAGCAGATAAGAAAATATAATAGTTAAGCATTTATACACTTTCTTTTACAACTCATCAATTCTACCTCTCAGGACCAGTCATCATTTTTTTAAATTTAATAAACTTATTTCTATCCATCCACTCATAATTTTTTTAAAAACAACTCTGGGCAGCTTGCCTTGTTAAAACAACCAAAGTCCAATCTAAAAACTCAACATTGTTCCTATTTATGAACAATATAAATTATACCCTAAAAGCTGCCCACAGTCACTTAATAGAAATGTGATGAATAAATATAAAAATAAGTAATAAATAAAAAGGGCAAGACTAAATCAGGAGAAGTCTATCTCAAGCAATTTGATTTTCAGTGCTCTGTGAGCTTGGTGTTTTTCTTGCAGATCTTTCTTTCTAGGCTAGCACTGATGATGTTACCTAGTTTGGTAATGAAACATCTGCAAGAAAACCACCAAGCTCACAGAGCACCGAAGACCCCACAGTTCGATCCTGACTTACAAATATTCTCTTTATCAATTTCATTTTCAGAAGTTTTCAAAAACTTAGCAACAAAGGGCCCAGCCTTATTTTCAGAGGGACGCTGTTGTACACTACCAGCAGTGCCACAGAGAAGGAACTCCTCCTTGCTTTAGCCCCCTGAACCTCCAAGGAGTGAGAGATTTTTTAGCAGTTTCACTATAATGAGCCATGGAGGCACAGTAGTTAGAATGCAGTATCGCAGCTCAACTCACTGCTCACTGCCAGCAGTTCGATTCTCACCGGCTCCAGGTTGACTCAGCCTTCCATACTTCTGAGGTCAGTAAAATGAGGACCCAGATTGTTGGGGGGCAATGTGCTGACTCTGTAAATCGCTTAGAGAGGGCTGTAAAGCACTATGAAGCAGTATATAAGTCTAAGTGCTCTTGCTATTGCTATAATAGATCTAGCTGATCAGGCCGATACTGGCTGCAGAAGGCATTCTATATTTTTGTTGTTTTCAAGAGTTGTCAGCATTTTTGTTACCTGGATACGGTAGGCCTAACTCTATATTCCTCAGAAATCTGAGGGAGAGTGAACTGGCTTTCATAAGATCTCAATATTCCTTAATTGAACTACATAAAGATTCAAGCAGTGATATAACTTAGTACTTTTACTGTTCTTTTTTCCAGGGAAAGTCTTGTGTTGCGGAAAATGTAGCTTTCTATTAGGATTGTGCAAGAATGTCTGGGATGCTCATCTGAGAGAGCAGGCTAGCTAACCTTCCTCATTGTTCCAAGGTGCTGTTTGTCCCAACAACTTTCTGCATCTGGATCAAAATTCAGAAAAATTGGAGTTCCATCCTCCCATTACCTAACTTGGGAAAATCATAAATGGAATTTGCAGAAAAGTAAGACGGCCACTCTAGGATGGATTCTGTCAAATATTATTGAAATTAGTCCAGCAGATTTGAGTTATCCTCATTTATCATCTTGGTTATTGAAATGCCCATAACTGTTTTCTTTCTAACATAATACAACTTACTGGAAAGCCCAACCATTAGAGGGGATAAAGTATGCATTCTAAATTATATGGAAATCAATATAGCAGTTTGTAAGTTACATGCCGTTTCGACTATAGAAACTGCTTGCTCAAATGACTTCTGCAGTAATCCCAATAATCACTTTTCAACACAGCTTGGGACCTGTCCCACTGCCTGTTTTCAATTGGCTTAATATACAAATACACCTATTAGGTCAGCCAAAAGGGGATGAGAAGAATTTAGGAAAACAAAAAACAGGAAAAAGACACAAAACAGTTTACACAGGTTTTTAAAAATGCAGAAAATGATGTCATTTGAAATGATTTGGAAGGGGTGGGCAAACAAATGTGCAAAGGAAAGAATTTTTACAAATACTAATGAACAATGACTGCATTTTAAACAAAATAAGGGAATGGGACCTACAGTATTGAGAAAAGAAAGGATGGGGCAGGAAAGAAAAGCAATGGATTAAAAAAAAGTTGTTACTGAAGAAGGATCAAACAGCAAACAAAATGAGGATGATGAAAAAAATAAACCAGATGTTTATTTGCAAAAGAAACCCCCACTCCAAATATGCAACCAGACAGAAAGAAATCCTGGGCAACAACGATCATAATATCAGTATGTATACACCCCTCTCTTTCCCAAACCGTCTTTGACAAGAAATATGATCCATTCTAAAGTGGATCCTAATCCCAAGAGAGAACCTCTGACCTAAAGCTATTGATCCTTTTCTATCACTTGCTGACAATTTTTCAATCTGCTAAACTGTAGGCCTTATAGCAATAGCACTTAGACATATATTGCCCCATAGTGCCTTAGAACAGTCTCTGGGTGGTTTACAATATCAGCATATTGACCCCAACAATCTGGGTCCTCATTTTACCAACCTCAGAAGGATGGAAGTCTAAGTCAATCTTGAACCCCATCAGGATCAAACTCCAGGCCATGAGGAGAATTAGCCTGCGATACTGCATTTTAACCACTGTGCCACCTTGTAAAACAAAAGGATTGTCAAGAATAATAGGGGCAAGTATCAGATGAAATCCACTTAAACGTTTCAAGATATTTCATTTTATAAGAGCCATTAGTAATCAGGTAGTCCTCACTTAATGGCCACAATTGAGACAGGCAATCCCATCACTAAATGACACAGCCTCTAAGGGAAATATCACATGTCTGCAAAGGGCTTTATGACATTACTTTCCTTTCAGTTGTTAAAGAATCACCACAGTCATTTATTTGAAACATCATGTGACCATGACTCAATAGTTTACCCTCATCTTCTCTATTAACTTTGCTTGTCACAAGCCAGTCACAAAGCACAAAAACGGTGGTCACGTGACTGAGGAACACTGCAGTGCTTGTAAATGTACGGAGTGGTCATAAAGCTATTTTTTTAACACCATTGTAATTTTGAACAGTCTGTAATCTGTTTGTCAAAAGAATCAGGTACAGAGAATTATTTGAGTTTCTAGTAAGTGCTATATTGATATGACTATGTAGATATTTATATATATTTATTTATTTCTATCTTCACCTCACTGAGCCGTGGTGGCGCAGTGGTCTGTAAAGCACTGTAAAGTGGTATTTAAGTCTAAATGCTATTGCTATTATTTTTACAAGTAACTCAAAGCAATGAACATGTCCAACACACCTCTCCCTCCTCCTATTTTCCTCACAACAACCCTATGAGGTGGGTTAGGCTGAGAGATAGTGACTGGCCCAAAGTCACCCAGCTGGCTTTCATGGCTAAGGCAGTACTTGAATTCACAATCTCCCACTTTCTAGCCTGGTGCCTTAGCCCAAACTGCCTCTTAATGATATGCTCCTAAAGCATACTGAAATATGAACAACTTAATAAGAATAGTTCTTGTGGAGTCAGCCCAAAACTCAATCTGACATTTATGAGCCAAATCTGGATAGTTAAAATATACAATCACAGTGGGGGATAGTGCTTTGATGGTTAATTTAAAGATAATTACTTAAATATTGATTCTACAGGACATAGTTTTGCACATACAGGTCCCCAGAATGCTTTCCAATAATCATTTCAAAAAGTAATTAAGAACCAGGGATCAGCAAATTATCATTATTAGGAAATGCTGCGGAGTAAACAGCCATAGAAAATCCTTAGAAGAAAAGGTTTCCATTCTGTTCCTTTAAATTGAAGGCAGCCCTCCTTCTACTAAAGAAAATATCCTAGCAGAGAGAAGCCACAACATTTTATGTTTTACTAATAAGGAAAAAAAACTTTAGCTCCTGGCAAACCAAATTATGTCTGTTAGAGAAGATAGGTGTGTTATGCATATGTTTGTAGCACCTTTCAGCAAAGATCGAAAAGCTTCACATTCTGCCTCATACTATTTTGAGTGCCTGCACCAGAATCACGTGGGAAAAGTGTTACCCTGTTTGTTACATTGAATCCACCGGCAATCAGTATCCCTGAAGTGTTGCTAATTAAAAATGAAGCCCAAAGACCTCTCTGTGAAGCTTTTGTGGCAAGAATAATCAGAAGCAGGCTGTGAAACAGAAATAACTTCGTCGGCAGGGCTGTGGTTCCAATCTGTAAGTAATGCCATCTGGTTGTCTAACAATTTAAGCTGTTAACATGGTTCCCATCATCGTCACAGTGTGTGATTTTGCACACATGGCATTGATTTGTCTACAGTTTTGGTGTGAGTCCTAAAATTGCTCTGCTTACTTAAGAAGGATCTTGTAAACGTGCTTTGGCTGTCCCTTTACAAGATCATATTTCAATTACTTGTAGGGTTCTTGTTTAAAGAACAGAGCAATGCTATGTTATGGATCAGGGGTGTCAAACTGGCGACCCGCGGGCTGGATGCATCACGCGCAGGCCACACCCACCCCAGCTCCGCGAAAGGGGGAAACGTCGCAATATTTCACGTGACGGCAACGTGACGCCGCAAGTTTGACACTCGTGTTATAGATGATGCATGTTCTCCGAAAGGCAATTTCCTCACATTAACATTTTCCTTCAGATATGGAATTGATGTATGTATCTATCTATCTATCTATCTATCTATCTATCTATCTATCTATCTATCTATCTATCTATCTATCTATCTATCTATCTATCTATCTATTATCCATCCATCCATCTGCACTTGCTTCTCTATAAAAGAGCGAGGAAAACAATTTTGGATGCTATCCATCTAACCTTCTTCATTACAGCATAATGAGAACAATGCTGTAAGCATAGAGACCGTCTTTTCATTTATCTTAGCAATGTACTGAGGAGAAGGAAGAACTGCTCACCAATTTGTTTACATCTTGATTGAACTCATGAAGAGCTTGCTATCAACAGAATCACAAAATATTGGAACACTGCTATCATGTCTCCCCTAGTCCTTCTTTTCATTAAACTGGACATACCCAGTTCCTGCAACTGTTCTCCGTATGTTTAACCTCCAGTGCCCTAATCATCTTTGTTGCTCTTCTCTGCACTCTTTCTAGAGTCTCAACATCTTTTTCATATTGTGCTAACCAAAACTGGGTGCAGTTTTCCAAGTGTGGTCTTACCAAGGATTATCCTTCCTTCACATCTGAACGGGAACTTAAAAAGCTAGCCAAATTATTGCAGTCTGGCTAGCACCTGGGATAATTTGGCAAATTTCCCAGGAAAAAGAGGCTGTCTTTGCATTAGGAGCTTGAGCCTTTGCAATAAGTCATTGGATTCAGGAGCCATCCTGAAGGATCTTTGGTGCTCATCCTACCTGTTATTTGAAACTTTGCCTCATTAGCTGAGCGGTATGGTGATGAAGAGATGAATGTCTACTCTGTTAAACCGAATTGACTCTAGCTTCACTCTGATCTGTCTGAATTTTCGTTAGATCAAGGGGTCTTGAGAATACAGGTCCTTGACTTATGACCACAATTGAGTCCAAAATTTCCATTGCTAAAAGACAGTTATTAAGGGAGTTTTGCCCCATTTTATGACCCTTTTGCCACAGTTGTTAAGGGAATCAAGCAGTTATTAAGTGAATCTGGCTTGTCCCATTGACTTTGCTTGTTGGAAGCCAGCTGGAAGGTTACAAATGGTGATCACATGACCATGGGGATACTGCAATGGTCCTAAGTGTGAGAACTGGTCATAAGTCACTTTTTTCAGTGCATTTTAACTTTGAACTTAAATGAATGGTTGTAAATTGAGGATTACCTATACTTTGGCGCTCTAGTTCTCTGGACATTCTATTGCAGCACCCCCTAACATTTTGGGTACCTGAGATTAGTTCCATGGGGGGCAGTTTTTCCATGGACGGGGGGACGGACGTGGTTTCGCACGCTGCTTGGATCCTACGCATGCATGGATGGGGCTTCACTCGCTTGTGCAGCCCAGTTCCTGGGGAGCCGCAGACTGGTGCTGGACCATGGACCGGGGATTGGGGACCCCTGTTCTATTGGACGTTCTTTGCTCATGAAATTGATTCATGACTGCCAGCGGCCCAAGACTGAATTTTACCAGCATGCCCTCAATATGACATGCGTAGAATGCCTCTTAAATAAAAAGCCACTGCTTTCTCAAGAGTTTTAAAATATTTATTACACCAGCAATCTGTTTTCCAGCAATGATCATTAATTGTTAGCCTGACATTTGGATTAGGCTGAAGGATCTGGGACTGGGAACAAACAAGCCCAGTGTAATAAAAACAAACATAGCCACCTCTATCCAGAGACAGAAGCACATAATTACTGGGTTTAAGACCCAGTAATTATGGGTCTTACAATTCCAGAACATGATTTCTCTTTAACAGACTCCTTGGCAGGATATCACATCACTATGGTTCTATGGATTCATTTATAAATTATCCTTTCTCTCTCCATTCCTTCATGCAGCTTTCCTGCTACCTTGGATGGAAATGAGGATAGTAGTGATGGAGGTGGATACAATGGTAATTTAATTTAATTTTAATTTATTTATTTGTCAAGCATATATGATTACAAGCAAAGTATAGACAAAGTATAAACATGATTGTATATATATATATATAATAGTACAAGCATGATTATGAGTACAAGAAGTATGAATATATGGGTACATATTACTAATGGTTTGTATATTTTCAATTTCAATTGACTGTGGGCTAGGAGGAGAGGAATGGAATCTTTGCTCTTGTTTAATCAGAGATTTGTGAAGCTCATAGACTCTAAGAAATCTAGCAATGTCAAAGAAAGAAGCAGCCTTTTTCCCCTCTCTACATTCTGAGGAAATATAGGACATTTCAAGAACTCTATGAAGAGTGTTTTTAGTAAGGAGTAAGACAACTAGGGGGTGGTTGAAGACATTGAGCTTGTCAGCTGGAAAGCTGACAGCCCGGGTTCGAGACCTGAGCACCATGTTACTTGCCCACCTAGCAGTTCAAAAGCATGCAAATGTGAGTAGATAAACAGGTACCACTTCGGTGGGAAGGTAACAGCATTCAGTGTAGAGTCATACGAACACGAACACGGAAACATCTTCAGACAATGCTGGCTCCCTCAGTTAAGAAACAGAGGTGAGTGCCATTCCTTAGAGTCGGACATGACTGGACAGGGGAAACCTTTACCTTTACTTTACAACTCAGAACCCTTTAACGAGATACTGAAGAGAGTGGTGTAATGTGGAATAATGGCCTTAAGAGGATGATTCTGGTTTGTACCTCAGGATCTATGTATGTACTGTATGTTTTTAATGGTCCCACTGTCTCACAGAAAATTGCCCTAAGTGCAGGAAATGAGCACATCAGGAAGAGCACTGCAGAAAGGCCCTAACATTTTGAGTTATTTTTGAGGTGATAGATATGAAATTCATCAAAGTCACAACGGTGTACTAAGGAGGTGGTACTGTAATTGATTTTTTTAAAAAAAAAAAAACCCTACATGCAGGAGGCTTATGTTGCTTGAAAAACACTTGGGCTCCCACAAATCAAAAATATACCGTATGTATTCCAGACTCCCACCACCTTAGCCAACTATTTTCCACTTGAACTAGCAAAAGGACCAATTGGGAACCAATTTGGAATATTGCTAAATATAGAGAGAGTTGTAGATCTGATCACATAGCTTTTCCATGGAGCAGATGGGTGTTTTGCTTGTCTTTGGTGTTTGAATTCCTGGTTCATTTTTCTTCTCTTTTTTCTAGTCAGTGTATATATTCAAAGTAGCATTTTGAATTTGAAAGTCTGTAGATAAGACACATTTTCTGCAATGAGCATTTTTTTTCAGTTCTGCTCTTCCATTTTACCCTGCTTATAAAATGATAGAATGACTATCTAAATGCATCTGAACATTGCGATAACCATAAACAATGTGGTCTTCATTGAAACTCGGGGGGGGGGTTGTTTGTTTTTTGTTACCAGTAAGGACAATCATGTATCCTCCCGTAGAGATGGCCTTCCTTTATCAAACGAGCAGGACGATCTATCCAAATCCAGTTTAAATATTAAAAAACTGAGAGTGATGGAAAGCAGAGGTCTTGAACTTGGCTGGCAGAAGTTGTAGCTGAGAGAACAGATGGAGCAGGCACTTCGCTTATCTCTGAATGCTGCTCTCCCTCTCTGGTGCAATGTGTTGTTATTTCTATTTTAATTACAGTAATTATTTTCAAAACCACATACATGCATTTAATATATGCCTAAGTGGTGATACTTAAGTCCTTAAGGTGATGCTAATATTAATAATTTTTGTCACTGCATTTGTGAAACTTTACAAATTAAGTGGTTTCTTAATACAAATGTACAAAATGAAACAAAAGGAGGCAAAGATAGGAAAAAGAACAGTGGGGCGATGAATTTATTTTTTATGATTTCCATTTGTAATACAGATAGTTCTCGACTTACAACAGTTTGCTTAGTGACCGTTCAAAGTTACAACGGCACTACAAAGTGTGACTTATGACCGTTTTTCGAAATTATGACCTTTGCAGCATCCCCGTGATCATGTGATCAACATTCAGATGCTTGGCAACTGGTTCATAGTTATGACCGTTGCTGTGTCCCAAGGTCATGTGATCCCCTTTTGTGACCTCCTGACAAGCAAAGTCACTGGGCAAGCCAGAGTCACTTAACAACCGGGTTACTAACTTATCGACTGCAATGTTTCACTTAACAATGGTGGCAATAAAGGTCGTAAAATGGGGCAAAATTCATTTAACAAATGTCTCACTTAGCAACAGAAATATTGGGCACAATTGTAGTTGTAAGTCAAGGACTACCTGTAATTTGATAAGGATGATGTTTGGCAGCATTATTTAAGGCTTTTGGCATCTTTAGCAAGCTATCTTTCCTGGGGAAGGGGGTGAATGAAATCCAGGTAGGTCATTTGTGCCCTGATAATATTCAAGTAAGTACAGTGTAATACATTCTACATAAGAAAGTGCTGAACACTTCCAAACTAGCCCTTCAAAAGAGAATGGCAAACCACTTTCATATTTGTGAACCCTAGAAAATTACACAAATCTGTCCATGAAGTTACCAGGAGTTGTGTTTGACTCAAAGGAAACTAATATATTTTAATCTTTTATATTTTATCCTACTATATGTTGCAGGTTTAATCTATATTATATGAAGTATCTCTGAATTATGGCTGAAAGGCAAAGCAAAATTGCTTTATATAAATGATATAGGTCCATCTATAAAGAGTTTTGGTTAGAAAAATTTATTTTTAGAAGTTCAGGTTAAAATCAGGCCTGTCTTTGTCTCTTAACTGTTCTGTGTTTTCATGATTAAGTGCAGGATTAAACCTAAGTCCCTTAGGATTGCTTATAGCCATCTAAATCATGTTCTGTTCTGAGAGCCAAGAAGGGGGGGGAGACAGAAAGGGCATGAAGCAGACAACTTAAGAGGTGCCACAAATTCTTCAATAAGAGATAACTGGATGATTTAAGGTACAAGGATGTTTGAGAATGGATGAAAAGGATTGGAAGTACAGCCCTATGTTTAGCTACATATCACAAGAACCAGGTGTTTTCCTTCAATGGATAAATTATTTGTTGCCGTTATTCATTTAGGTCATCTTATACCCAATGAATTATTCATTCCGCCGTCTCCATGAGCTAATCAGGATGATCAAATATGAGGTCAGAAAGCAATTTTTCCTGGGAAGGGAACATAAGCAGTCTGTCTGCAGCAAGGACAAGATTAGCACTTTTAAACTATCTCTATTTGGGCACTTCTAGAAAGCTTACTGATAACAATATTGGCTCCCTATCTTTAATACTTAAGCTGATCTAGGGCAAGTAGCACATTGTATAACAAACTGTGTAATCTTGCAACATTTTCCTACTTATTTTCAAAAATTCCGCTGGCTAGCTGTAGCTGAGTTCACCCATAGTGCTTCATCATTTCCTTTGTTAAATCATGGCTTGATGAAGAAGCCATAATTGGTGGGTTCATAAAATACCCTAAGTGTGTTTGTTTTTTAAAAAAATGTACAATTTAGTGCAACCTTTGAACTTAGAATATGGTTTGGCTCAGGGGTGAAATGTGAAATTTTTCCCTACCGGATCTGTGGGCGTGGCTTATTTTATGGGCGTGGCTTGAAGGTCAGGTGGGTGTGGCTTCAGGTGGGCATGGCCATGTGGTCATGTGACTGGGTGGGCGTGGCCATGTGACTGGGTGGGTGCGGCCAATTTAGCAGTCCATTTTGCCAGGGAGCAGGGGGTTGGACTAGATGACCTCTGAGGTCCCTTCTAGCCTTTGCTGTGCTGTTTCAAAGCATCCTCTGAAGCTGTGTCTAGTGCCAGCCAGGTTTGTGGTCCTCCCTCCCTCCCTCCCTCCCTTCTTTCTTTCTTTCTTTTTCTTTCTTTTGTGGGAAGCAACCCCCCCCCAAATAAAATATTACTCATAATAAAAGGCTCACAGGTGGGTGGAGCTTCACGCTGCCATCCCGGTTCTCCGAACCAGCTGCTGCAATCGTTACCTACTCGCCCGAACTGGGCCGAACCGGGAGGATTTCACGCCTGGTTTGGATATTAAAACATTTTGGATGTTAAAACAAATCACGCATACAGTGATTCTAGCTTGGTGAAAGTATTAGACACATATTTGTTGATTATCAGATTACGGTGAATTATCCCTTTATTTCTTAAGGTATCTTTCTTTGCTTTCTGGAAGTCTGGCAGCAGCCCTTTATGTACTAAGGAGAACTCGATATGACCTTTTATTTGAAGCAAAACCTCTGTGGCATAACTTAAAGCAGCGGCCCCCAACCTTTTTGGCACCAGAGACCGGTTCCATGGAGAAAGGTTTTTCCGTGGACCGGAGGGGGCGGGGTTTTGCATGCTGCCTCCATCCTGGCATGCCGCAGATCGGTGTTGGTCCATAGACCAGGGGTTGGGGATCCCTGCCTTAAAGCTCACTCCAATCCTATGATTCTATACTGAAAGTCATAGCAATAGCAATAGCACTTAGACTTATATACCTCTTTACAGTGCTTTACAGCCCTCTCTAAGCGGTTCACAGAATCAGCATATTGCCCCCAACAATCTGGGTCCTCATTTTACCCACCTCGGAAGGATGGAAGGCTGAGTCAACCTTGATCCAGTGAGATTTGAACTGCCGAACTGCAGCTAGCAGTCAGCTGAAGTAGCCTGCAGTACTGCACTCTAACTCTAAGTCATGGGACTTACTCCTAAGTCATGGGACTTACTCCTAAATAACAGTAAATCTGCACAAACCTCAATCTTATCCTTAGGTAGAGTTTATTTATCTGCCTGGTTCTGACAGCTTAACGATCTCACAGCTCATTTTGCAACATCCATAGCAATCTTGCTGTTTGATCAATTGACGCACCAAAATCAGTTGGAGGTAAGTTGGAGGACGCAATTATTAGATTCTGCATGAGATATCAAGAGAAAAATAACAAGTGTTGATCCAAAGCAAACAAGAACAAGTAAACAAATGTCCAGCTTCATAATTCACTACTCCTTGCAAAGCACTTTCTGCCACACTTCCACACACTCAAGAGCCACCACCAGTTTCCATGTGGTTTCAGGCACTTTCATCTGCGTGTTATAAGTCAAACAAGACTGTCTAAACTGCGTCTCTATCCTTTGATTGCTATGGCAGATCTTTTTCTAAACAAAGAAAATGCAGCCAAGCTGAAGAGAGCATGGAAGAAAACATGTGAAGTCTGCTTCAAGGTTAAAAAGAGCGGTATGAAAAAGCCTACAGAATTTTTTTTTTCTTTCCTTTTGTCTCTACCAACAGTGTTATTCACAATGCCCTTTCCTGAAAATGGGATCTTGTAACTTGAAAGCTGATTTGGAAACAGGTTGAGGAAAGGAGGTTTGTATAATACTGTTTAAATGTTCAGAATTCTTCATTTATGAAATCTCAGCTGGCCTTCCTTGACTGAACAACACGGAGCAATAATATTGCCACACTGCAGTGTTTTTCATCCTCAGCAACATTAAGATGCGTGGACTTCAACTTCCAGAATTCTCCAGTCAGCATGCTAGCCAGGTAATTCTGGGAGTTGAAATCCACACATCTTAAAACTGCTGAGATTGAGAAACACTGCTACACTTCATTTAGAGAAGGATGACACTAAGAAAAGAAGTGCCTATCTAGAGCTACCCTAATAAAGCACATAAAAAAAACAGAATTTTGCTCACAAAACTGTGTTTGCCATCATGTTTTTTCTCACCCTGCGGACACGTCTGTCAGCACCCCTGATCTTATGAAAATTCAGTAGTTGTTCTTCACGTGCTTTTAACTGTAAAGGCCAAAAGAATATTTTTAAGGCAAAGATAGGACTTTCTTGAAGTTCAATTCTCTTCCTAAAATTGCATTCTATGTGCAGGATGCATACGTCCCCCTACATCATTTTATAATGTTGTAGTCTTAATCATCTTGAACTGCCATCAATGTCCCTGATGCAATGCTTGAATAGTATTTATTGTAAGGCTTTGTATATGTTCAATACTTTCAGAGTGATAAATTATCAATACTAACAGGGCAAGCTACTGTATATAAACAGAGAGCAAACCCACTCCTAATAGCAATAGCAATTAGACTTATATACTGCTTCACAGTGCTTTACAGCCCTCTCTAAGCAGTTTATAGAGTCAGCGTATTGCCCCCAACTATCTGGCTCCTCATTTTACCGACCTCGGAAGGATGGAAGGCTGAGTTAACCTTGAGCTGGTGAGACTCAAACTGCCGATCTGCTGGCAGCCAGCAGTCAGCAGAAGTAGCCTGCAATACTGCATTCTAACCACTAATCTGGTACCTAAACATCTGTAAACAAGTTCAGAGAACACTAAGGATTCCACAGAGAAATAAATTACACCATATATATAACAAGGCAGGAAACCCTACACCACTTCAGACAAATGGTTATCCAATCTCTTCTTTAAAACTTCCAGTGTTGGATCATTCACAACTTCTGGAAGCAAGTTGTTCCACTGATTAATTGTTCTATTTCATATTAAAATAATGAAATGAAGCACCATGTGCAAGTGTCGGGTGCACCATGGTAAGTCCACATAGCAACACAGCTTTGAAAGCTGAAATGGCTTCCAAGTGCCATCTGAGGTCCTAGTTATCACCCTAGGAGCCCTGGTGGTGCAGTGGTTAGAATTCAGTATTGCAGGGAAATTCTGCCCACAGCCTGGAGTTTGATCCTGATGGGGCTCAAGGTTGGTTCAGCCTTCCATCCATCTGAGGGTGGTAAAATGAGGAGCCAGATTGTTGGAAGCAATATGTTTACATTGCAAACTGCCCAGAGAATGCTGTAAAGCACTATGGAGCAATATATAAGTCTAAGGGTTATTGCTACATGTCTGAGGGCCAATTGTTTCTGCTTCTCACCCATAAACTGGCAAAGTTAGCATGTTCCATGTATTTCTCTGAAGTTATCTAGCAAGGCTCGGGAACCACACCTTCACTGTTCTGCACCCATTCTGTGAATATGCATCCTCCACCCAGCTTCAAATGTCTAAGGCCCTGTTAGTCTAGGACAGGGGTGTCAAACTCTATTTCATTGAAGGCCGCATAAGGGTTGTGTTTGACCTTGGGGGGGGCAGGGGGGCATGGCCAGTTTGACATCACTCGTGTCGGGGTGCCTATGGTGGACCGAGTACTCGGCTAGCGAAAATGGGCTCCCGAGCTCCATTTTCAGCTGCGACGGCCTCCTGCAACCCTCTACCAACGAAAACAGAGCTTGGGGGCACACATGGCCCTCACGAGCTCTGTTTGCAGCCGCAATGGCCTCCTGCAACCCTCTGCCAGCGAAAATGGAGCTCGGGGGGCCGCACATGATCAGCTCCATTTTTGCTGACAGAGGCACCGCGGACCGGTCCTTTGCTGTTTCCAGGGCAGTCCAGCGGGCCGGATCTAAGCAGCCCATGGACCAGATCCAGCCCACGGGCCTTAGACCCCTGGTCTAAGACCAGGATGTTAACTGAACCAGATATATAGGGATAGTGAGCTTTTCATTTGGATGATTTATTACATAAATTAAATTAAATTAAATTATCAGCAAGATGGATTCTGTAATTAATGAAAGCGAAGGAAATAGTATTGGAGTCAACATTCAAAAAAGTTTCATATAATTTCATCAAAAAAATTGCTTAAAGGAAGACGTTTAAAACTTAGGTGAGCAAAGATAGATTTGAAGGTGAATTTTGGGAGCTACGATAAAAGCATCTGGATAGGATATTCAGCAGTCAGAAAATAGGGAGAAATCAGTCCAGCTCTTAAGCATATCTATGCAGAACTTAGTCTTGTAGAATTCAATTAAAGCTTCTCCCAGGAAAGTATGTTTAAGATTGCAGTCCCGTGTGCATCTGCGTCAATATTGATTTTCTAATCCCAGCCAGCCTTTGTGTACTATTGTTACAATGCAGTCCCAAGCAAGCTTCTTCAGAAGTAATTCCTACTGAACTCTGTACAGTGCTCTCTAGTAAAAGGGGGGAAATGCGGGGGTGAAATCCAGCAGGTTCTGACAGGTTCTGGAGAACCGGTAGCAGAAATTTTGAGTAGTTCGGAGAACCGGCAAATACCACCTCTGGCTAGCTCCAGAGTGGGGTGGGAATGGAGATTTTGCAATATCCTTCCCCCAGGAGTGGGGAGGGAATGGGGATTTTGCAGTATCCTTCCCCTGCCATGCCCACCAAGCCACGCCCACCAAGCCACACCACGCCACCAAGCCACGCCCACAGAACCGGTAGTAAAAAAATTTGGATTTCACCACTGGGGAAATGCCCTAGTGAGAAGCTTGGTCCTGATGACCGCCTCCATACAGTTTTCTTGGTGCTTTTAAGGAAGGTGTTTGCCACTGTATTCCTCCGGAATATTTTTGTTTTCAAATGTTGCAGACTAGTGAACAATCCTGGAATTTTCAGGTGGCCCCCATCTAGGTACCTGTCACATCTGTATAATCTAGGGCTCTATGTGCCCAGAAAGTAGCACGCATAGGGAATGGAGGTTGGGAGAATGGCAAAATGCTAGCCCCGTTTTATTATACAGTTGGTTTCAGACTGGCTAAAAAGGATTTAGCAGAAATGGAAACTATTTAAAAACATATCCTCATGGAGCACAAGCCTTTTAAAATTAAACATGAATTGTAAAATTAATATTAAAATTAAATTAAATTGAATGTTATAAAGTCTAAGGAAGGCTGCTTGCGGATGTATTTATTTATTTAAATGTATTTATTTATTTAAATAAATAAATACACTTTAGATTAAATGAAATGTTATGAAATCTAAGGAAGGCTGCTTGGAAGTGTTATTATTTATTTATTTATTTATTTATTTATTTATTTATTTATTTATTTATTTATTTTAATAGATAAATTTAAAATTAATTTAAATGAAATGTTATGAGATCTAAGGAAGTCTGCTTGTGTGTGTGCGTGTGTGTGTGTGTGTGCGTGTGTGTGTGTACACTTAAAATTAAATTAAATTAAATTAAATGTAATCTGATTGAATGTACCATTGCGTCTTGTTAAGCTGCCTGATGATAGCATAACCAATCTACGCTTGATTCAGAACAGTAAAAAAGGATTATTAGCCTTGCCCAATTCAACACGCTTATTCAAGATTCGTAAATTTTATTGCTTGCAAAAGAAATCTGCCTGATATTCTCCTCTCACTCAGAGCTTGTTAAGGGAGGATTAATTTCAGAGACTTTTAAAAGACTTATTAACATCTGAATTGGCAGGCTCAAAAATCTGTATGCCACTCCTGCAAATTAATTAAATTTCCAGGATCTAAGTTACGACAAGGAGGCATTCTGGAGAAATGTAGACATTGGCAGCTGCCTAAACCCCCATAACTTTAACCTTAGACTGTCTACTGTCGAACTCACCCCATTCCTAAGAAGTCTGTAAGGGACGGGCATAAGCGCACCAGCGTGCCTACCGTCCCTGTCCTACTGTCCCCATTTATTTGTATCCTTATCCTGTATTCATAATCATGTTTATTCCTATATCTGTTATCGTATACATGTTAAATAAATAAATAAATAAATAAATAAATAAATAAATAAATAAATAAATAAATAAATCTAACCATTCTAGCATCGGTAATGATTTCACTCTTTCAAATCTGTCATTTGTTCCTCCATATTGGGTTCTGATGGCTAGATTTGCCATTGTAAATCTATATTCGTGTTTCTGCAACAAACATAAAGTTGCAAACTGAACTGAACTTCAGATCAGCATTTTTCTCTATCCAACAGAAGTACAGATAGTCCTCGACTTACAACAGCTCATTTAATGACCATTCAAAGTTACAACGGCACTGTAAAAAGTGACTTGTGACCCTTTTTCACACTGAACAACCATTGCGGCATCCTCAAGGTCATATGATCAAAACTCAGATGCTTAGCAACTGCCTTATATTTATGATGGTTGCAGCGTCCCAGGGTCATAAAATCACCTTTTGTGACCTTTGGGCAAGGAAAGTCCATGGGAAAGCCAGATTCATGTAACAACCATGTTACTAACTTAACAACTACAGTGATTCACTTAACAACTGTGGCAAGAAAGGTCATAAAATGGGGCAAAACTCATTGAACAAATGTTTCGCTTAGCAACAAACATTTTGGGCTCAGTGGTGCTCGTAAGTTGAGCACTACGTGTAATCTATCAGTTATAAAGTCCTCAGTCATGAAACTATCTTCCTGTTTTTTCCAAAGTCAGCTATGCAGAAGGCTGATTGCTGAGTCCTATTGACTTAATCCTTCGGTGTGAAGGTAGCAGCGTTCCGCGGGCCTTTGGCGGGCCTTTGGCGTATAGCCCTGCTGGCCACATGACCACGGAAGCATCTTCAGGCAATGCTGGCTCCCTTGGCCTAGGAAATGGAGATGAGCATCGTCCCCAAGAGTCGGATACAACTGAACAGGGGAAACCTTAACCTTTTAGATGCATATCCTTCCTTTCTTCTAAGTAACTTACATGGGATCTCCTTTTATTTTATCCTCACAACCACAATAGGATTGACTTTACAAGTTAGGACAGAAGTGACCAACTGGCCCTAAATCATCCAGTGACTCTCCTGGCTAGGAATCAACTTGAATCTGCATCCCTGGTCTATGCTAACTCACTTTATCCTCTGTACCTCACTAACTCTGTAGGTCCAAGGAGTAAGAACTAATAAAAGCCAGATTTAATGTGATAACAAAAATTTAAAAAATACAGGTTGGATTGCAACCTTGCAAACTAGGGCATACAAAACTTTTGCTAGACCAATTCTTGAATACAGCTCATCTGTCTGGAACCCGCACTGCATATTAGACATTAATACAATCAAACGAGTCCAGAGATATTTCACTAGAAGAGTCCTCCACTCCTCTACTCGCAACAGAATACCTTATGCCACCAGACTTGAAATCCTGGGCCTAGACAACTTAGAACTTCGCCGCCTTCGATCCAACCTAAGCATAGTACATAAAATTATCCGCTACAATGTCCTACCTGTCAATGAATACTTCAGCTTCAACCACAACAATACACGAGCACACAATAGATACAAACTTATGGTAAACCGCTCCAAACTTGATTGCAAAAAATATTACTTCAATAACAGAGTTGTCAATGCCTGGAATGCACTACCTGACTCTGTGGTTTTTTCCCCAAACCCCCAAAACTTTAACCTTAGACTGTCTACTGTCGACCTCACCCCATTCCTAAGAGGTCTTTAAGGGGCGTGCATAAGCGCACCAGCGTGCCTACTGTCCCTGTCCTAATATACCCTTGTGAAGAGGACTTCAAGCTGTGAAGCAGTTCTTGACCTGAACTTACGGAAGCTCACAATGGCTCACATTGTTTCATTAAAGTTATATTAGCCTTTGGAGAGGCTAAAAGGGTCTCGCCAGTTATTCATGAGAAATGAGATAAGTCTATTGACAACAAGATTCATGAATCTGATTTCTTTCTAAATGCTCTGAGTGGACATGATATGGTAGCCGGATCTGCATTTTAGATGCCTGTATAATTATATTGATAGGAAATAAAGGAAAAAAATACTGAGCTGGCTGTTGCCGCAGTGCAGGGAGATGAGATAATGGAACAGCAGTAGGCAGCCCCCTTCTGCAAGGGGATTGCAAAAAAAAAAAAAAAAAGACAGGTTTGCTCATTGCCAGTTTCATCAGCTTTGTGCTGATGGGTGCAACCTTTCCCTAGTAACTGTAAAAAAACAAAATCTTGATCAAAGAAGATAGCAAGGAGGCACTTCACCCACATACTTGCAAGTAAATAGGCAAACCACAAACATTTGTTTGCACAGTTAGAAAGCACTTGAGTTAACATGTGAGGGCCAGTCATGAAGAACTGGTGCATAATCACCTCTTCTTGCTTTTATTCTGCTGCCCTTTCCCTAAAGCCGTGGCCTCACTTGTTCCTAACTATAGAAGAACAATTCCTTAGCAGCAATTTCCCACTTGTCCCATAATATCACTTTCATTTCACCTCCAGCTTTTGAATGAGAGATATTTTAGCTTTTCTTTACAGATGGTAAGGTCTTCTTTTCACCCTTATTCTAACCCCATCCATGGGCAGCCTTAAGAGGTCTAAAGACATCTAAGAGTCGCAGTGGCACAGTGGTTAGAATGCAATATTGCAGGCTGACTCTGCCCACTGCCAGGTGTTTGATCCTGACAAGTTCAAGGTTGACTCAGTCTTCCATCCTTCCAAAGTCAGTAAAATGAGGAGCCAGATTGTTGAGGGCAATAGATTGATCAAGGAGAAATTCAGCCTAGAAATAAGGAGAAATTTTCTGACAGTGAGAATAATCAACCAATGGAACAGCTTGTCTTCAGAGGTTGTGAGTGCTTCATCATTGGAGGCTTAACAGCCACTTGTCAGAAACGGTGTAGGGTCTCCTGCTTGGGGGGGGATTGTACTAGATAACCTACAGGGTCCCTTCCAACTCTGTTATTCTGTTAATATGCTGATTCTGTAAACCGCTTAGAGCAGGGGTGTCAAACTGGATTTCTTCGAGGGCCAGATCAGCATTGTAGTTCTCCTCCGCGGGCCAGTGGTGGGGGGTGGCAGTGGAGGCAGGACAGATGCTTCCTGCAGTACCCTGCCAGCCAAAAAGGGATACAGGGGGTCCGCACAATGCCCCCTGTGCCTCATTTTCACCCTCCATGGCCTCCTGCAGCACTCTGCCGGCCATTTTTGGGCCCGTTTTAAGCCCATTTTTGGCCCATTTTGTGGCCCGTTTTTGGCCCATTTTTCGGCCGGCAGAGTGCTGCAGGATGCCATGGAGGCTGAAAACGAGATGCAGGGGGCCACACCCAGCCCATTTTAGCCGCCAGAGGCACCGCGGGCTGGTCCTTTGATATTTCCAGGCTGGCCCGGGGGCCGGATTTAAGTACCTCGCAGGCCGGATCCGGCCCGCGGGCCTTGAGTTTGACAACCCTGGCTTAGAGACTGCTGTAAAGCACTATAAAGTAGTATATAAGTGTATTGCTATTAAGATCTCTAAAATCTGTTGGCCTGTGTCATCCATTAGCACGGAGAAGCTAAGAACAGAGGCAAGATAAGTATCGGTAATGGGAGCAGCGAAGTTTACTTTGGCGGAATCTTCTGCTGACCCAAGGATAGAGAAGACCTTACAGCATGCCAATTAAAGGAACCTGTAGCAATGACTGAAGCTACTCAAATGAGAGCTTTATGGGTTTTCCACAAAAAGCCACTGGCCACAATAAGAGCAGAGAACAATAGCAGATTTTTCTTCCTCCTCCTCTTGCCCCTTCCCAACATGTATACTACTGTAGAAGTAGATGGCTTTCTGTAAGCAATTCTGAACTCTGCCATCTACATAGACCCATTCCATGGCACAATTTCTCCCTCTCCTGATCTCAGTTCATCTTTTGAGTTTCCTTCACAGACTGGGCAATGCGAGAAGGAAGGAACTTCTACAGTGAGTGGGAGAAACCATATTTCTTCTTCGGAGGATGTGCGTTGGGCTAGTCCAGGGGTCGGCAACCTTAAGCACTCAAAGAGCCATTTGGACCCGTTTCCCAGAGAAAACAAAACACCGGGAGCCACAAAACCTGGGTGGGAGTGTCACTCACTCCCACCGAGTCACATGAACATCCCCCCAGCCATGCCTACCCAGGTTTTGTGGCTCTCTATGTTTTCTTTTCTATGGGAAACAGGTATCTCTCTCTCTCTTTTCCCTCTCTTTCTCTCTCTCTCCATCTCTCTTTCTCCCTCTCCCATCTCTCTCCCTCCTGCTCCCTCTCCCCATCTATCTCTTTCTCTCTCTCTCTCTCTCTCTCCCTCTCCCATCTCTCTCTTTCTCCCTCCCTCTCTCATTGCTCTCTTTCTCTCTCCCTCCCTCTCCCTCCCTCATCTCTCTCTTTCTCCCATCTCTCTCTTTCTCCCTCTCCCCTTTTCTCTCTCTCTGCTGAGGAATGATCGGGTGACCCTCCTCCCCCTCTCCTGACTCCCTGGCTGGCTGTGGTGGGGCCAGGAGGGTGCCCGCATGCAGGGAGACCCTCCTCAAGCGAGTGCCAAAGCGCAGCAAAGGCGCGCACGGAGGGCGGCCGGCCACTCGCTTAAGGAAGGTCTTTGGACTTGGCTTCTCTCCTGCCCTAAGGCTCCATCATCGCCTTGCCATGCCCCCCCCCCCGCATGAGAGGAGAAGGAGTGGGAGTGGGAGGAGGGTCACCGGAGCCTTAGTGCAGGAGCAAAGCAGCCCTGTACCTGCTTTCACGCCACATTTGCGCATAAGGCAGCCTTCGCTTTCTGCCACTTCGGGCTGGAGCTTACACCCTCCCCGCTCGGCCAAAGAGCTGCGGGGGGGGTGGACACGGCAAGGCGATGGCCAGATCCTTAGGGCAGGAGAGAAGCCGCGTCCAAAGACTTTCCTTAAGTGAGCGGCCGGCCGCCCTCCGCGCGTGCCTTTGCTGCGCTTTGCTGAGCTTTGCTGCACTTTGCTGCGCTTTGGTGCTTGCTTGAGGAGGGTCTCCCCATGCATGTGCACCCTCCTGGCCCTGCCAAGCCAGCCAGGGAGTTGCAAGAGGGGGAGGAGGGTCGCCCGAAGGGAAGCCTCCGCCAGGGTGGCGATCGTTCCTCAACCAGCACCGGAGAATCAGTCCCGGCCGCTTCTCCATTCCCGCCATCGCCCTTACCTTCTCAGGCCAGGTGAGGGAGGTGAGGGTGAGGGGCAGGGAGGGAGACAGGGAGCCACAGCAGAGGGTCCAAAGAGCGGCTTGCGGCTCCAGAGCCGTGGGTCCCAGGAATTACAGGATGAGACAGGGCATTTTGGATGCTATAGCTGGGCACAAGAAGAAGTTAAGTGTGATGTTTACATAAAACCACGATGATGCCATAATGATGATGCATCTGATAATATCATCTCAGAAATATAGTGATTTGCATTATGAACTTCTTATACATGTTAAATTATTTGCCCATGCACATGAAACAGAATAGCAGAGTTGGAAGGGATCTTGGAGGTCTTTTAGTACAACCCTCAGACAGGAAACCCTATAACATTTCAGACAAATGGTTCTCCAATCTCTTCTTAAATACCCCCAGTGTTGAAGCATTCACAACTTCTAGAGGCAAGTTGTTCCACTGATTAATTGTTCTAACTGTCAGGAAATTTCTCCTTAGTTCTAGGTTGCTTCTCTCCTTGATTCATTGCTTCTTGTCCTGCCTTCACATGCTTTGGAGAATAGGTTGACCCACTCTTCTTTTTGGCAGCCCAAGATATTAGATATTGGAACACTGCTATCATGTCACCCCTAGTCTTTCTTTTAATTAAATTAGACATACCCAATTCCTGCAACCCTTCTTCATATGTTTTAACCTCCAGTCCCTTAATCATCTTTGTTGCTCTTCTCTGCACTCTTTCTAGAGTCTCAACATCTTTTTGATATCATGGGGGCCAAAATTGGATGTAATATTCCAAGTGTGATCTAACCAAAGCATTATAAAGTAGTACTAACACTTTGACATGTGGAAAGCCATGGAGGGAATATGCAGGAACTTTTGTTTATTTTTTAAATGAAGTGAAGCTTATAGTTTACACTACAATTCCCACATGTTTCTGCTCCTGATAAGAAACTGTGCCGCCAATTTTCAGCAGTATGATTAGCAGGGTCTCAGATGGCAGTAATGGGGGAGGGGTGAATGCACAGAAAGAATTTCATTAGCCAAAGAGAATGGCTTGCTTAATACCCCCACTTTGGCTGAATTCACATTTTGCACTAAGTTATTACCTACAGTTTGTAAGTCACAATGGTAGGATTCACACAACAGATCAAATCAAAACTATTACAACCCATTTGGTGGCTAATACGATATGTGAATAGAATGATCCTCTTTTTCTCTTTCAATTATACATAGTATTCGTATTCATTTATTTTGAATGCCCAGTTCCTGTAACCGTTCTACATATGTTTTAGCCTCCAGTCCCCCTAATCATCTTTGTTGCTCTTCTCTGCACTCTTTCTAGAGTCTCAACATCTTTTTTATTGTGTGGTGACCAAAACTGGATGCAGTATTCTAGGTGTGGTCTTACTAAGGCTTTATAGAGTGGTATTAGTACCTCCCTTGATCTTGATTGTATCCCTCTGTTAATGCAATTTAGGATTGCATTGGCCTGACAGAACTAGTATTTTTCCAAGAATGGCAATTCTTCCCAATTAGTTTGCAGAATCTGAGATGGATGTGTGAATGATGAATTATAAATAGTGTAATCTCTGCTTTGTGGGCTTCCTTGCCGGTGTTATTTCTTCTTCCTCCTTCCTGCCCACCCTCCTCAAAATACATAAATAGAAGCAGAGTAGATTTTCTAGTGAATTTTGCATCTGGCCATAAAATGTCTCCCTCACTATGTATCTTCTCTGAAATCCATTATAGCTTCAGAAATAGTACCTGCTTGCTTGTTTTTCCCCTTCATTCTTCTTCTTTCATTCCAAATCCTGTACAGTAAAAAAAAAAGCTGTATGTGGTATAAAATATTTAATGTGATTAGAATGCTTTCACATGTATCAGCTTTTAGACATTAATTATGTTACCAATAATAATTAAAATACTAAATGCTATTTATGTAACATTTTTCTAAAGAGTATCTTGCATTTTAAGATATTAAATTCACATAACATTTTTAGGACCACACAAACCATATTTTGGCCTAAAAAAGGGATGTCAAACTCAAGGCCCGTGGGCCGGATCCAGCCCGTGGGGTGGTTAGATCTGGCCCACGGGGCCGCCCTGGGAGCAGCAAAGGACCGTCCCGTGGTGCCTCTGCCAGCCCTCCCGTTTTTGCTGGCAGAGCGCTCAGACCACCACAGGCACCCCCAACACAAGTGTTGTCGAGCTGGCCACACCCACCCTGGCCACGCCCACCCCATCCATCCCAAGGTCAAACATAACCCTGATGCAGCCCTCAATGAAATTGAGTTTGACACCCCTGGCCTAGAACAATGTGAGACCCCAGACACTGCTTGCTCGTTCATAGTGTAACATGTTCTTTATAGTGTAACATGTTCATAGCATAACCCACCATTATTGTTTGTTAACTGTGGTTGTATGAAACTAACAACTGTAGTTTACTACCAAACATGATTAACAAAATCATAGCTTTCCAAGTCAGTCGTTTGGATAAGGGCCCCCACTTCTTGGCTTCATTGTTAATTGGCTAAGTATCTCGGCTGGTGTGTATATTTATTTTGGAGCCTTTTTATTGTTTTCAAAAATTTTTAATGTTTTTATTATTTTAATTGTAGTCTATTTTTTGAGTTGTAAGCTGCTCAGAGTCATTGCTTGAGATAGGCGGCTATAGAAATTGAATAAATAAATGGGAAATGAGAGATGTAGCTTTCAACAAGCAAAATCATTTGAGGAAGTCGCAGTAGTGGGTTCTAAAACCCGTTGCTACCGGTTGACGCACGCGCTCACGTACGCACGCAATGCTTCTGCGCATGCGCAGAAGCGTCCCGGGCAGGTGGGCGGAGCCTCCCACCGCCGCTACCAGTTCTAAGAACCGGGCCGAACCGGGACCAACCCACCGCTGGGAAGTCGGCTTTGCTTAATGACCATATGATTCACTTAACAAGAGCAATAATTCACTTAACAACTGTGTCAAATCTGGAGTGACTCATTTAACAACCACTTTGCTTAGTGATGGAAATTCTTGTTACAATTGTAGTCATAAGTTGAGAACTACCTGTACTGCCTCATACTTTTTCTCATCACACACACATCTTACATGAAAATAGTTAGATAGATATTGTTCCATATTTACTCAATGCAATTGGCTCCCCAGTGACCAAAAGGACTCAAATTTTTAAATATTATCAAATAGCCTTTGGGGATAAAGAGTGGTTCTTTTCTTTGAAAAACATCCAGACTCATACTTCTCCATATGTTGTAATTTTAATACATACAAGAATTGGCAGCTGGATTTTATAATTTTTGGGTATACGAGAGGGAAAACACTTTACCCACGTACATTCTGCAATGTTATGGCAGACCAGATTCCTCTTTCACTTACAGGCGAAGAAAGAAAGAAGCAAGGAAGGGACTTTGTGTCTCTTGGTATTTTATCTGGTCTACTAATAACTGTATCAGCAGGTTTATAAGCTGATGTTCTTTTAATTGTTTCACCCCCTCCTCTCATATGCATAAACTAATGGGCACACTACTTCTTGTCTTTTTTTAAAAAAAAACTGCTAATGGTTTCTCCAGTAATATAAAATGAATGATGGCACAGTCTGAGATAAACAACAAAAAAAAAATCAATATGCATCGAGAGACCCCAACTGTAAGAACAGGAAAAAGCTGCCTCTGCAAGACAAGGGAAAACACAATTATTCTACTGCACTGCCAAACCTAGGATGCTGAAATATCAACTAACAATTTCCGTGATTTGGAAAATGAAGGTACAATGAGACAATTCTGCTGCTTTTCATGTCCTGCTTCAGGTATGTAGGTGGTCATTGTGGAAAACAGAATGCTTGAAATTAAGCCATTGGATTAATCCAGCAAGATTATTCTGATGTTTTTATTGCAAATCTCACAGTGGTACATGTATATTCAGATTCTACTCAAATTTACAAGGAGAATGCTATTCTTATTCACACCCTTTTTTTCCATCACTTAGTTTCCCCTAATGCAAGTTGGCTGCAGCAACAGCAGCTACAGTACTTGGTACATTTCTGGTACATAACATTTTTTTATGGAAACTGTTGCAACTAAGCCTTGAGGTTCACAGTGATAAAGTCTCCTGCCTTAAACAGGGAGTTTGAGTAGAAGACCTCAGAGGTCCCTTCCAGCCTATGATTTAACTTTCTATGAACAGATAATTCACAGGAGGACATTCAAAAAATAAACTGAGTGATGGAAACGGATGGTACAGAAAACCTGTGCTTGTGCATCCAAAGCCTCAAGCTCTCTGCAAGTAATAGGAGGAATTTATATTCCATTTTAAAAAAAAATTAAGGTTGCTTCAGAACTTGGGTGATTTATTGACCTAACTAGTTCTAATCCACAAGAAAACACAATCTGACGCCCTATGGAGAATGTTGAAATTTCTTGTAATAAAATTTAGCACTTCAGAAGCACACATACACAAACACACACACACACACACACACACACACACACACACACAGAGAGAGAGAGAGAGAGAGAGAGTAATGAGACATGCTCTGCAAGTATAATTTATTTTCTGTGAAACTAGTTTCCTAGGAAACCTCTCTTCTACCCCTAACACCCGCCATCCTTTTTCCACCATAGCCAAGAATCCGTCTTCCCTTCCTCCTTACTTTAAAACTCCAACTCAGCAAAATACTTTCTTGTTTGTCTTTTGCCTTTCAATGTAAACTTTCCTTTCTCTACCTGCTTTCTGTAGTATTCTTTGTAGGTTTTAGTGAATGACTGATGCATACCAAACAGATGTTTATATACCATCATCCTTCCAAGGATTCTGAGTGGTTTACAATACAATTGCTTAAAAGTAAACAATAACAAAGTATTTTATAAACCAGAGCGGCTTCAAAGGAGGCATGGCTCCAAGCTTCCATTCCCTTTTTAAGCACCCAACTCCTCTTTAGGCTGAATTCAAGCAGGAGAGCAGGAGAACAATCTTTTAAATACACTGATATCAATATCAATACCCATAAGTTATTATAATTAAAAAAACACCCTGAACTGGGCCCAGAAGTCTATTGGCAGCCAAGGATGCAACCAGAGTGATGATGCCGTGCTACTAATTTGACTCTTAGCAGTTCAGCCAATATGTTCTAAACCAACTGCTGTTAGAAGAACAGCTGTGGATACAGCAAGGTACACTAGTCTAAGTATGAGGCAATGATCCCATAAATCACAGCAAATCTTCTTGGAGCATGACCATACAGATCACCTATGATCATCATTCAGGATTTTAATTCAGGTTGTTTGGCCCAGCCTTCAGGAAATATATCAGAACATCTGCAGCATGTCTAGCTCAACAGTTGTAGGTTTCCTCCAGGGGTTTCATTTAGATATTGAACAGCATGGATGTAAAGGGCAGAGGGAATGACCTCGAAGGACTGGAGAAAGAGCCACTGCTAAGATAACAGTCAGAGAAGCAAGGTTTGAGCTGGCCCAAACTAACTAACTTGAGAAATTGTTTCAGACAATCCCCTCCCTAGTTGCCATGAGGATAAAATGATAAAATGAAGGAGGAAAGCACATTCAGATTCATTCAGATTCAGTATGCTGGGTTGGAGGTTAGTAAGCCCGTGTTCAAGACCCGAGTGCTGCTGTGAGGTGGGTGAGTCCCTGCCCTTCGCTCCAGCTCCTGCTGGGGACATGAAAGGAGCCCCCAACTGGGCATCCCCCAGGCAATGGTGATATCACCAGCTAGTCCTTTCAACCTGGAAGTGTCTCGGTGCTTCTGACACAAGTGTAATGCTAGGCTGACTTAGAGGGTTTAGCCAAGTGGCACCTAATGGAATAATCAAGAGCTTGGCTGTTCCCCCCTCCCCCATATTCCCCCCTCATGAATGCTGACTGGAATCACCCAGTTAGGAGATCATGTAACTGCTGCAAAACATTGTTTCCATCCTCATCTCTCACAGGGTGGTTCAAAGAGATATTATTGCAAATGATATTAAATGTCACTGACAGATCTAACAGGACAAGTGTGTTGCTACAACCCAAGTCCTAACCCAAGTCACAAACCAGTGATCAATGCTATTCCCACCCAAGCCTGAATCTGGACCATCAGCTTCCTCTGGGATTCTCCCTGGAAGAAGCCCTATCTCCTTCTCCAACAGCTTTTCCAAAAAATGGTTGGGGGCAGAGGTTAGAAATTCAGTGAAAGTTGTCTAATAGAGCTGCATTAAGAGATGGCTTGCTGCATTCAATAGGAGATATACTTCAGCCTTTTTGAAGGCAGTCCACACTGCTCCAGCCATCATATAGACACGGAGCACCTCTCAAAGCTGCACACGTTACCTAGCACACACACACACACGCCAAGCACAGATATATTCAGCCCACAGGGGGCAGAACTCATGCCACAGAAAACTCTACCCTCCATCTGTACGAAGGAATCCCAGTTTGTCTCACAAGACCAGAGGTGGGTTCCTCCTGGTTCGGACCGGTTCACCCGAACCAGTAGCGACCCGCTGGTGATGTCACGATGACATCACGGATCTGGTTCGTTCAGTGCCGGTCCGTGGATGCCACCATCTTTTTTGGGATTTTTTTTTGAATTTTTATTTTTTCTTCTGCACATGCGCAGAAGCCGAGTTTCTGGCACTGCGCATGCGTCGCCATCTTGTTTTTGTTTTGTTTTTTTAAAAAAATATTTTTTTGCACTGCGCATGCACGCACGCGCCGAGGCACAGCCACGCAGCGCAGGAGGAAGCGAACCGGCAGCGAGGTAAGTTAGAACCCACCCCTGCACAAGACATAACTTGTGTTATGTCCTATATAAGATGCTGTATAAGTAGCATCTAAGTCAGAGAGAATGTGAGCAATGTTATCTGCAAACAATCTTGTAAGCAATTGCCAGCAAAAAAATCTTTATCATCATTACCCAAAATGAATAAGAGTATGGAGAGACAATAGAAGCAGAGAAGATATTTTTTCAACCATATTAGTTCCAAAAACAAAATTTCTGCAATAAACCCAGAAGGCACATCATACTGCCTGATTTTATTTGAGTATACAGTTCAACAGCTCTTTTTCGAATCTCAAACTCTTATCGTTTTACAAAATTTGAAACTCTGATTCTCTAACCAATTCTGATTGCATGCAATTGTCAAAAACTGGTTATCCCAGGGGTTCTCTAACTTTGCAAAATTATGACATCCTAAAATGCTAAAATGAATTTGGGAAACTGCCCTCTACCCCACCCCCTCCACCCCCGATAAGACAATGATTTTATTAGGATTAGAATTGGGCAAGAAATAAATACAAGTAGATCTTGATCAATGCAGTTAATAATTGCCATGAAATGGTCACATTGTTCAAATTCACACTATTCAAAGTGTGGAAAATACAGTATAATAACTGGTTTGAGCTTGATGAAAATAGGCAATGAAAAATGTTAAATAAATGTGTGCAGGCATATTAATGAAATATTACAGTGAAGTATGAAAAGAATATACTTAAATTTTAAATTTTTGGTAAACAAAGTCACAGAGTAGTTAT
Source organism: Thermophis baileyi (assembly GCA_003457575.1). Taxonomy (NCBI): domain Eukaryota; kingdom Metazoa; phylum Chordata; class Lepidosauria; order Squamata; family Dipsadidae; genus Thermophis; species Thermophis baileyi. The sequence continues at coordinate 4,028,244 of QLTV01003675.1, read as the reverse complement.
AGAAAGCAAAATAAAAACAAAAATATCCAATCAGAGATTCCAACATCTTGTCATATGTTAGCATTTTGTTAATAATGTTTTTGTCATTAAAATACATCACATTTTTTGCTCTAATGCAGTGTCAAGCCTATTCTTTTTAAATTTGTACAGTTTTTCTTGGACAGGATCTTCCTCCCTTATGCACAATGAAGATTAGTAGTGTCTAAGACCCCAACTGCAACTGTGCTTGAAGTAGCCTCAATTATACATGCTCCAGCCTCACATTAACTGAATTTTGGGGCACATTAAACACGAACTGGAATCAATTTACAATTCACATGAAATCAACTATCGTATTATTCGAACCTGCACTAATCGTGAATATACTACCTATACTCCACTTACTTTTAATAGTTACATTCCAATCTATGCATCAAATAAAACATTGTACAATTTTACGAAATCAAATTCTTGCATTGGAAATAAATGAGCAAAACAACACTCAATAAACCATAGAATCATATTTTAACAGCAAACACAAGCAAGCACATGGTGCTTTACTTTAGCATAATTTCTAACATTTGGATTGTTTTCTGAAGACAGTCGCCCTTATTTCTCCCAGAAAGGGAAAACAGGGGTGTGTTTTCTTATCTGAGATCAGTTTTTCTTAAACGGCTCTTAAAATGCTGCCGCTTGCAAAACGGACAAGCTGTAAGTTGCTTTTGGTGCATTCTCTCTTTAGTGCACTAGGTTTTCCATCACAACCCATCTTCTCTCCCCCCCCCACCCACACACACACACTTGCAATTTCTTCCTCACTGCGAGAGACTCCCTCCACAGTAATTCTCTCTGCAGAGTAAGCAGCAGGTTGGATGGGCAGAGCTTCTCACAGAAGCCTTATGCCGCTCTAGGCATGATTATCCCTCCTTTGAAAAGCAAATGTGGCATGTTAAAAAAGCAATGAGGACACTCAGGGCTTCATAAAAGGGTCTGGAAATGTCTTCTTTTGCATTCAGTATAGCTTTACTTCAAGCTCACGAGCCAACTCGGAAAGAACTTGAAAGGATTTCCGTGATTCTCCATTAATAGTTTCATGACCTCTTGGTGCTATCATTTTTTGTATAATAATTTTTTTATTAAAGTTTTAAAATACAAAGATAAAAATACAAACTAAGAAAAATGTACAAAGAAGAAAGGAAATGTTCAGAGAAAAAGAAAAAGATATATTTAAATGACTCTCTTCATCAAGGCCCGTACAATTTCAATAACTTATCTCCTTCTCTGACATTTAAACAAAAGAACTCCTCTTTCATGTCTTACCTATAAACAAAACACAAAGCCTTTTCATTCAGTCCGAATCAACAAAAAGTCATTAAAAGTTATTAGAAATACAATGTATGTATTTTAAGTTTACTCAAATAAACGCACAGCAGAGGTGGGTTCCTACCGTTAGTAACATGGCTGCCTGGGTCGCTAGAACCGGCAACGACCCAGGCCTGCCACGCCCCCGAGCCGGTTCTCTCGGCGGTGCCACAGGTGCCGCCATCTTGTTTTTTGCTTCTGTGCATGCGCAGAAGCTTTTCTTTTTGTACTGCACATGCGCGCGCGCACCCATGACCCACCCACGCAGTGCGTCCCTGAGCAAACTGGCAGTAGGAAAATCCGGAACCCACCCCTGACGCACAGGTATAGAACAGATTGTACCTGGCTCAATAGTAGTAACTACAAGAGTGATCTAGTGGATAACCACCTAAGTATGAGCCAGCAGTGTGTGGCAGCAGCCAAAAAAGCCAATACAATCATTGGCTGCATTAACAGAGGGATAGAATCAAGATCATGTGAAGTGTTAATACCACTTTATAATGCCTTGGTAAGAACACATTTGGAATATTGCATCCAGTTTGGGTCACCGCAATATAAAAAAGTTGTTGAGACTCCAGAAAGAGTGCAGAGAAGAGCAACAAAGATAATTAAGGGACTGGGGGCTAAAAAAATGTGAAGAATGGTTGCAGGAATTGGGCATGTCTAGTCTAGTAAAAAGAAGGACTAAGGGTCACATGATAGCAATGTTCCAATATCTCAGAGGCTGCCATAAAGAAGAGGGGATCAATCTATTCTTCAAAGAACCTGAAGGTAGGACAAGAAGCAAGACGTAGAAACTAATCAAGGAGAGAAGCAACCTAGAACTAAGGAGAAATTTCTTGACAGTTAGAACAATTAATCAATGGAATGACTTGCCTCCAGAAGTTGTGGGTGCTCCAACACTGGAGGTTTTTAACAAGAGATTAGACAAGTATTTGTCTAAAATGGTATAGGGTTTCCTGCTGAAGTAGAAGGTTGGACTAGAAGACCTCCAAGGTCTCTTCCAACTCTTGTTATTTTGTTATGCTGTTATTCGGTTCATTATTTCATTACTTTTAATACAGTAATTTGTCACTTTTCTAAAGCACAACAAAAATCTCTTCCCACATCTTATCTTTTATCTGTAAATATAGCTTTAAAGCCTCATTATTTGTTAAAACCCATTAAGAGCTACCAGAAACAACATATATATTTTAACCTTGATCAAATAAACCTATTCTCCAGTGAGGTTGCAGGATAGGCCAGGAATGGTGATGACTTCATCCTTCTGCCTAGAGACTGAGTCATAATTTTCATAGCCACGCCCCGTTGCCTCTCTCTCTGCTCCAGTTATCGACTCAGTCCTTGCCAGAGAGAGACGCTTCGCTTAGTGGCTGTTCGCCCTAGGCAGAAGATTTAGTCATTTCCCATTCAGATCTACTAGGAGAATTTTTTTGTGCTGAGCAGGTTTGAATTTGGGCAGAAGATTGAGTCATTTCCCATTCAGATCTACTAGGAGAATTTTTTTGTGCTGAGCAGGTTTGAATTTGGCGCTTTGAGCGCTTGGTCTCTGATTTGGCTGCATTGAATTGAGAGCTCTGTCCTGTCAGCTAACTTGGGTTTCTGGGAGCAGGCTACCCCGGGGCTTCTCGGCCGCCGCCCCCAGTC
>QLTV01003675.1:4007634-4021294 GCA_003457575.1 Thermophis baileyi | reverse complement strand
TCCCGAGCCCCTGTTTGTGGCTTTCCCTCCCGCCTCGTTGGGCTCCAAGGTGTCCTCGTCCACGATTGGCCGTTGGATCCGGGCCTGCATCGCGGCTGCGTACCAGGTCCAGTCTCTTCCCGTGCCACGAGGGGTGACCGCTCACTCTACCAGGAGCGCCGCTGCTACGGCTGCCTGGTCAACCCAGGCCTCCCTGGAAGACATCTGCAGAGCGGCCACCTGGGCATCTCCTACGCCGTTTATTCGGCATTACCGGCTGGACGTGTTTGCCTCAGCTGAGGCATCCTTCGGCAGGAGAGTACTCCAGCAGGTTCTCCGCGCACCGACAGATCCAGCCCCAACGGAGACCCGCCCTTAGGACTTCCAGCTTTGGTATGTCCCATTCATGGCCTATCCTGCAACCTCACTGGAGAAGGAGCGTTCGTCCTACCTGAACGCCTTTTATCAGTGTAGGTTGCAGGATAGGCCAGTCCCACCCTGGCATGACCGTAGGGTCTGGATCCTGGAGGGTGGGGGTCAGGGCACCTAACCTCTGGATACAGTTGTGTTGTTACAGCTGCGCCTTCGTCGATAACTGGAGCAGAGAGAGAGGCAACGGGGCGTGGCTATGAAAATTATGACTCAGTCTCTAGGCAGAAGGATGAAGTCATCACCATTCCTGGCCTATCCTGCAACCTACACTGAGAAAAGGCGTTCAGGTAGGACCAACGCTCCTTTTGTATTCCTTCTGTTTACTTTTAAGACTATTGATCTTTAATTCCTTCAAATAGCATCCCACAGATTTATTTATTATTTTTCTTTATCTTTTCTCAGAAACTCCTTCACAAGTTTAAGACATCTCTTTTGTGAATCCAAAACTATCCAAGTCACTCTTCTGGCTTATTATTTGTATGTCCTCTTTAATTATTAAGACATCGGGCAATTTCATGTATAAATCCAATGTGACATTGTTTTCCATATCATCTTTGTAGCCTGGCATTTTTCAAAATGTCAGCTTGGATCTGGCTTGATCATTGGCTGAGAAATCATATGGACTTGCCTACGGATTCGATTACTATACCTTGGATTACCTGCCATACAATTTCATCAAGCAAAGTCAAACACAGAGAATACAATTTGTAGTGCAGAGGCAAATATTAAGCTTTGTAAGAAAAACTAGTGTGACCATCATAAGGTTTGTTATTTGTTCTTTGCGATTCAGAAGTGATCAGCCACATGAATTCTTAAGTGATGGCAAGGCTAAATATTCCATATTTTCTCACTGCTTTTAACAAACGTCTTTTCTTCAAACTGACTTATTGGTCAAACGTCAAACAGCCTGTTCTTATTCTCTGAACAACTTAATCAGACATCAGAGGTTTTTTTCACAGCACTCAGATTACAACCTTACTTCTATGGTTGGACTGTCAACCAGATGTTAAAACCTCAACACTCAAGGCAACTAAAATATGGTGATGCTCACTGACCTTATCCAATGCTAAGAAGTCAGCTACCTCCAGAATGTTGTAAGCTATTAATGACAGCCCTCTCCAGCTGTTCATTGTAACACATTACTCAGTTTCCACATATGGGCTTGGTTCATTCATTGTACTTACCTGTGTTTGATTGAACAAATCAGGGACTGGGTTCATATAACATGTTAAAGTAAACAATATGGTTTAAAACCCAGAATAGCTAGGTTCATATGGCACTCTAATCCAAAGCCACTGAAACCACAGTATGGGGTAGTGTGTGTAACGTGAACCGAGTTGCAGAGACAATTAATGTCTTGATTCTTCCCAAACAGGAATTCTTGTTCTGTGACTACAATTCTCAGAATTTCCAGCCAACATTGAAAAAGTTTGTTTGGGCTTTTATATGTGGGTTTATTGTTTCCTAGTATTTGTCCTGTTAAGGTACGGGATCCTTATGTATTGCACTGCACTTACTTCATTTTCCATAATAAAGCTGTTTATGAGTGATGCAACAAGTTTTATTTTTCAGCCAGCTTGTTGCAGAACTTGATGTGATTTTGGGTTGAGAGGGAAGGACTGGCCGTAGGTCACACAGCTGGTTCTAGGCCTAAAAGAGGACTACAACCTGAGTCTCCCCCTCCAATATCTTCACCACTACAGTTTGCCATAATAGTTTCCTTTGCTTTTATATGTGGAGATACTATTATATTATAGCAAATAGCTATTTTATCCCTACTCACAATGGATTTCTCCAAAGGTTTTTAAAGATGTTCATGCCATAGGGTTGCTGATTTGATCTTGGATTAGTTTTTGTGGGTATCCATCCTTGGTATTTGTAAACCATGGTTTATCATGGTTATATCAGCCAACTGTGGTTGCTGTTGTTGGCTTAGTTCAAGTCCCACCTTAGCCATGAAAGCCAGCTGGCGAATTGGGCCAGTCACTTTCTCTCAGCCCAACCAACTTCACATGGTTGTTGCTGTAGGGAAAATAGGACGAGAAAGGTGTGTTGGATATTTTCACTCCCTTGAGTTACTTGTTAAAAACAATAACGGCAGGATATAAAAAATATAAATATGTCTGGTTAGTGCAACAAATGATCCCAGATCCAGATTCCACACAGGAGGTGATATGCCTTTAAGAATCTGTTCTTAGCTCTGTGATCACTAAACCCTCAGGTTTCTGCTCCTAAAGGCTATCTTTCAACCTTGATAAATGATTGTAAACTGATAACAATTGATGTTTGCACTACACTGCGTCATTGCATAAGTGAATTCCGTGCCTTCATTGTCCATCAACATTGTCTCTTCAATGTCTATTGAAAATATATTCATTCATCTACTATCATTTCCTGCCCTCGTTTCCTGTACATGCCTTTGTGAGACCTCGTTTGAGTTGCCCAGCCAGTGGGGCCACTGTATAGAAATACAAGCTTTTTGAAGACTATGAATGGTCTGCTAAAGATGCTGAAATTTTTGTAGGAGATAAAAATGGAAAAAAAGAGGAACAGGTCCCAAGTTAACTCAAGTTAACTTTCAGTCTAGACTTAGAAGAAAAAGCTGATCTCTCAGTCTTTCCATTTTTGTTCAGTCTCTGGAAAAGAAAAGGAGGGGAAGGTTACTCGGGGCTGCAAAATGTTCCTACTCGGATGGGGTAGAAAGCAAAGTCAAGAATGAATGCCCTTCAGCCATCCAGGCACTGCTATCTGAAGCCTTCTAAGTATAATCGCACGGCCAAGCCTGAACAAGGGAATTTTAGTCAGAACTTGGCCCCGCTGAAAGCAGTGGTTGGAAAGGCCCCCAAGGCAGCATCAGTCTGCAGCAACCAAGGTAAACAGAAAGATTTTTTTTTCCCCCATTCCTAATTTTCCTTCAATTAAATAGAGAACTCGCTTATGCAGACTCTTATTTAGGCCCAGTCATGATTCATTTAAAACTTCTGCCAAGATATTTTAGTCATCTTCTGGCAAGGTCTTGCGAACCACAAATGTTTCATAGCTGCTGGATGAATCATTGCTTTGGGTTATCTAATTTCTAGACCAGTGTCGGCTTGCCTCCTTCACTTTGCAAAAATTCAAAGGGCCAGCACTGAAAGTGTCAGGAGAAGGGGATCCCTATATGGAGAATTAGAAGTTCTTCAAGATGCTATCTGGAATTAGGGAAGCCTAGGTTAGGGTAAACTTGTGGGGTGTGCACCAAAGCATTCCCATGTGTCAGATCAGAGTGGTGGTGATCTTATAGCTGAAAAAATGGATCCTAATTTATTCTCTAGATTTTATAATATCTTGAGCCCAGGGCAACAGCTGAACAAAGACTAAGCATTGTCTAACCTTTCAAAAATCTCTCATTGTGCAAAATGTAGTTAATCTCATTTCATTTCTGCTGTACATCCGTTTGCCTTTTAATTTAATTAGTAGTAAAGTTCATATTTGTTTCTAGTCACATTTTTCCTAGTATAAGTATTTCTCTATGCAGGTTTCCAAATAGAATTATGCATTAGGGTGGAGCAATTTTCCCCCATAACACATTTTTGTATTATGTTGTGTTCAATAATAAAATATTTCAGCAATGTGCCTTTTGACAAACATCACAGTCAAAACAACTGTCCTCCTTATCAGTCTCAACATGTTCAAAGTCTGAGAGGCATAAAATTGTACCAAACACATAAAGCATGGGTGTCAAACTCGTGGTGTCATGTTGCCATCACATCAGCGGTGGGTTGCTCCTGGTTCGGCCTGGTTCTTAGACCCGGTAGCGGCGGTGGCAGGAGGCCCCACCCACCCGTCCAGGATGCTTCTGCGCATGCGCAGAAGCACGCGCATGAACTGGTAGCAACGGGTTTTAGAACCCACTACTGCATCACATGATGTTTCACAACGTTTTTTCCATTCACGGAGCTGGGGTGGGCGTGGTCCACGTGTGACACATCCAGCCCATGGACCGCCAGTTTGATACCCCTGACATAAAGTATAATCATAAAGTAAGATATTCAAAATTGTCTTAATGCCATCACAGCCCTCAATATGCATCAGATGTTTAAATGCCAAAACACTTTCAATGAAGTATCCCTGGTCCTTGTAACAGCAGAGTTACAACAGAGTTACAGCAGAGTTGCTCATCTCTGTGAATACTGATCCGTTGAACTTATAAAGGCTACTCCTCTATAATTTATACCTAGATTAATGATTGACTAAGGCCCAAGTTCACAACAATTACTGCTTTTCATGGACAGACAGTTCCATGTGTTGTTTCTGTGTCTATTTGCAATGTTTGTATGTATTGCCCAATTCCAAAGATTGTGATTAACAATCATAAAATGTGTACTGAACTTTTCCTACCTTTATCCATTTGCAACATGCTGTGTTTAGAAAAGTACAATCAAAATCCTTGAGGGAGATGTGTAATCTAGAACAGGGGTTGAAAAAGTCTTTCATATCACTTTTCTTTGGTATTTTTTGGTATTGGGATAAATATTAGGATTTATCCCATCCACATCATGGATGCTTCTGCTACTTTGATAATTTCTTTGCTCTTCCTCTGTAACTTTATTGGTACCTCCCAGCCAGGGAGACTCACTGCTCGGTACCATATCTTCAATATCTTTGAGTTGATCCATAAATTTTTTTGGTGGGGAAAACTGGAGTAGGTCACCAGGTTTTTTTCCAGGCCGGAGCCATGTTGGCCAGAATAATAGGTTTATACTGTTCACCATCCCATACAGTGAGGTACGGTTGGCTTTGGGAGGTGGGGGAGTAAGGCAAACAAATCATGGTTAACACATTGTGTGAAGCCAGGTATTCTACACAGATCCCTATACGTGATCTGTGTTTTGTTTTGTTTTGTTTTGTTTTGTTTTGTTTTTTTGTTTTGTTTTCTATTGTTTTCTATTGTTTTCTATTGTGTTTTGTTCTTTTCTGTTCTGTTCTGTTCTGTTCTGTTTGTTCGTTCATAATGTACTTTCCACTTATACATTTTATACCTGTTGGGTATTTTAACTTTTTAACATTTTTAATACAATTTTGTACAGTTTGGCCTATATTTCGCAACTTGTTTTACTATTAAAATGTTATATTCTGACCATCCTTACATAGATTTATTTCAAAGCTCAGCCCATATTCAGCTGGGCACTGTACAGAGAGATTTAATTTAAATCATATTAGTCATATTCTGTGCAATTTTCACAGCTTTGCATTCTTCTACATCTCAGAAATAAAGTGCATTGTGAACTCAACAATGATGAATGCATAAATTATGCTTTGTGGCATTTCACTTTCATTTTTGTGGGTTTTAATTGTTGGAAGCCACAAAATAAAGTAATTGTTCTTAGCTACTATAGATTGCTGAATTCTTTCAAGATGCAAAAAAGTAGATTAGTTAATTAACTTTCACCAAATTCATTTCTGGACATGGCAGAAGAAATGTAATGTAAAAGGTGTGCTTTGAGAGAAAGGAAGTTGGAGGATTTTTCACAAAAGACAATATACTTTAAAATATCCTCAGCGAAGACCTGAGTAAAAGATTATACAATCATTATTCTGTTGCTTTTTGACAACATGCAGAGCAGGATGAAACAAATGGGATACCTTAGAACCAGCAAGAAGTAACAACTCCTGTCAAATGTCATTTTCGAATTAGCAAAAAGTTGCATTAAAGAAAATGAAAGAATAGACAGACTTCATGATGGTGATATGTGTTCTGACCTAGGCTTCCTGATAAAGCATAAATCACAAACGTAGTCCCAAAACACCTTTTTTTATTTCAACGGCTGTGAATTATGTTCATTCACAGCCGTAATAAGTCCCAAACAGTCTGACAGAAGTCTGCCACAGTCTTTCGGGAGAAGGCTGATAAGCACCCACCATTATCTCTCTTGACACGCTGCCAAAGACCTAATTGGCAAGTAGCTTTGCAAGGCCAAACGGAGCACAGAGTCAAAACGGAGCGGCTGAGTTACACCGAACAGAAAGAACCAAGTTGCTTCCTGCAATGCTCACATCCGTTTGCTCCTCTTTTATGTCCTATGGGAGGGGCCAATCATCTCCAAGCCTTATTCCCGAGTAGCCCTTTTCTTCCTTAACTGTTCTTGCCGTCTGGCAGCTCTGTGCATGTGTGCATTGGGAACAGGCTCCCCCTATTCCTCTGCCTCACTGATGTCAGCCTCTGGAGGCTCCGGAGTCAGCACAGAACTCCCAGATGGCCCGGGCCCCATCTCTGCCTCCGACACAGAGCCTTCTCCAGACTCCAGGACTGGCCCATGTTCCTCCCCAGCCTCCTCGCTGTCCGACTCTGCTACCAGCTCCGCAGGCTGCTGGCAGACTACAACACTATCCCTCACCGCAGGGCCCTTCCCCCAGGTCAGGCGATCTGGATGCGGCCGTGATGGGAATTGGTCATGGAAGGCTTTCACCAAAACAGGTGCATGTACAGAGGTCACATCCTCCCAGGTGAAATCCTCCAGCCCATAACCCTTCCACTCAATGAGGTACTGGAACCGGCCTTTCAGCCACCTGGAGTCCCGAATGCTGGTGACCTCATACTCAGGTGGTCCATCTCTGTCACGTGGCGCTGGCTGGGGACATTCATGTTGGCGGAGCGGACAAGCTGGCCATTCTGGAACTAGGAGGGACCGATGGAAGACCGGATGGATATGCATCGAGCATGGCAATGTCAGGCAGTAGGCGACTGGGTTGATGACTGCCTCAACAGGGAACGGGCCAAGGTACCGGTGATCTAGCTTCCTGACCGGCTGGTCTGACGGAAGGTGCCTGGTGGACAACCAAACCCGATCCCCCACAGCCAACGGTGGTGTCGCCTGCTGAGAGTGGTCCACGACTCGTTTATAGTTCTCTTTGGCTTTCTCCAGATATCGTCGCACCAAATGATGGATGGCCTGCAACTTGGACAGGTAGTCATTCGCCGCCGGAACCGGAGAGTCGAGTTGCGTGAGGGGAAAGAACCGAGGATGATATCCCACATTGGCCAAGAAAGGGGTCGTCTGCGTGGAGGTGTGCTGCGAGTTGTTAAATGCAAACTCTGCTACTGCCAAATACTCCGACCAATTGTCTTGTTGCTGGTTCACGAAGCAGTGCAGGTATTGCTCCAGGATCCCAATGACTTTCTCAGTCCTGCCATCGGTTTCTGGATGATGCGCCGATGACAGGCAGATTTTCACATCTAAGGCTGTCATCACCCCTTTCCAAAACTGGGCTGTAAATTGGGCCCCTCTGTCCGAAATGACCCTATCAGGTAAGCTGTGCAGCCGAAAGACATGTTGGATAAACATGCGGGCAGTGGTACGAGCCGTCAGTAACCCACAACATGGAATGAAATGTGCCATCTTTGTCAGCATGTCTACCACGACGAACACGGTCATGAATCCAGAAGACGGAGGCAAATCCATCAAGAAGTCCATGGAAATGGCGCCCCAGGGTCTCTCTGGTGTCGGCAATGGCTGGAGCAGCCCTGGGGGGGGCTCCCATGGCCAACTTGGTCTGTCTGCATTGTACACAGGATGTGACGTAGACCTGGACATCGTGTCACAGTCGGGGCCACCAGAAGGTCCGAGAAACTAAGTGCAATGTCTTAAAGAGGCCGAAGTGCCCCACCACAGGATTATCATGGCACTGCGACAGAATAAGTCCCCGGAGCGGCCCCACCGGTACATATAGCCTATCTCGGTACCACAAGAGTTCCTCAGTAAATGTCCAGGGAGAAGCGGGCCCTACCTCTCCCTTCCATTGCTCCACGTAAGCGTAATGCCGCTGCGCTTCCCGTATCTGAGCCCATAAGTCCACTGGTTCCTGAACCGCAGAGAACAACTCTACAGGCAGAACTGTCTGGGGTGGAAGTGGGTCTTCGTTGTGGGAATACTCTGATTTCCACGAGAGTGCATCTGCACTTTGGTTACGACCACTGGGGATGTAGGTGACACGGAAATTGAACCTGGCAAAAAAGACGGACCACTGAATCTGGTGTTGGTTCAGCTTCCGGGTGGTCTGCAGGAACTCCAGGTTTTTGTGGTCTGTCAGGACTTCAATTTGATGTCGGACCCCCTCCAGGTGATGTCTCCAGGCCTCAATGGCCAGTAGTTCCTTCTCCTAGATGGTATAGTTGTGCTTGGAAGAGGTGAGCTTCCGCGAATAATAGGCGCAAGGGAAGGGGGTACCGCCAGACGCGTGACCCTGGAGTAACACCGTTCCAACAGCAACATCCGACGCATCCACTTCCACCACAAACGGACAGTGGGGGTCAGGATGTTTCAAGATGGGCTCCTTCATAAATGCTTGCTTCAAGTCCTGGAATGCCTGCTGCTCAGGGGTACTCCACCGGAATGGGACTTTTTTCTGCAGGAGCCAAGTGAGGGGCGTAGTCAGGGAAGCGAAGCCAGGGATAAAGGTCCGATAGTAGTTGGCGAACCCGAGGAGTCACTGGACATCCTTCACTCGCCGGGGAGGTTGCCAACTACGCAATGACTCGACCTTGCTCGGCTCCATCGCTATGCCCTCGGGAGAGATGCGATGCCCCAGGAGCTCGATGGTGGACTGATAAAACTGGCACTTTTTCAGTTTTGCATACAAGTGGTTCTCCCGAAGCCATTGCAGGACCAGGCGGAGGTGCTGTTGGTGGCTCTCCCGGGAGGCCAAGTAAATCAAAATGTCATCCAAATAAACCACAACAAACTGGTCCAAGAGATCCAGGAAGATGTCGTTCATAAAATGTTGGAAGACGGCGGGAGCATTGGTCAACCCAAATGGCATGACCATGTACTCGAAATGTCCGTACCTGGTGCCGAACGCCATCTTCCATTCATCCCCGGCCCGGACCCGAACAAGATTGTAAGCTCCGCGCAGGTCCAACTTGGTGAAAACGGTAGCTTCCCGGAGCTGTTCCAACAGTTTGGGAATCAGGGGCAGAGGATACTGGTTGCGTAACATGATGGCATTTAATTTGCGATAGTCGCAACAAAGTTGCAAGTCTCCGGTCTTCTTTTTCACGAACAAGACCGGAGCGGACAGTGGTGATGACAAGGGCCGGATAAAACCCAGAGCCAGGTTTTTGTCCACAAAGTCCCGTAACACAGCCAACTCAGGGTCTGACATCGAATACAAATGCCCCACTGGGAGTGGTGCATCTGGAATCAAATCAATGGGGCAGTTGTATGGTCGGTGTGGGGGCAATTGGTCCGCCTCCTGTTCGCTGAAGACATACGCAAAGTCCGCTAGGTCAGAAGGCAAAGACACCTCGGATGGACCCAGCAACTGGCCTGCGCAGAATTGACAAGTATGGTCCACGCATTGCAGGCTCGGGAACGAGATGAAGTTCTGGGATCAAAGGATTTGTGGATTGTGTGTCCAGAGCCAAGCCAAGCCCAAGACCACAGGGAAATGCAGGCCGGAAGTAATATAGAACTGGATGGCCTCCTCATGAGAACTGATGGTCAGGTGCACGGGTTGCGTGGCAGCCTTAATAGGCCCAGACAGAAGCACCCGACCATCAATGGTCTCCACAAGCATGGGAGGATCCACCGGACACTGAGGGATGGCATATTTGGTGGCAAACGCCTTGTCCATAAAGTTTGTTGTGGCTCCAGAGTCCACCAAGGCGTGAGCCGGAATCCCCTGTGGGCTACTGGAAAGGAAGACTTGTGCCGCCAGAATCAAATGCCGGGGGGTCCGGGATCCACGTCCGCTGGGTGTGACCCAGTGTTGGTGTGTGCCCGACTCAGGGTCTCCCCTAGATCAGGCTCAAGGCATTTCCCGACAGGGTTTTCTGTGGCTATGGGGCAGGCCCAGGGGCCAACGCCCCTTGTCGCTTCTTGGGGCAAGAGGTAGCCATGTGTCCAGGTTCCCCGCAATATAAACACAACCCCCCTGAGCGCCGTCTGTTTTTTTCAGTCACCGACAGGCGGGGTCTGGCTGCACCTATTTCTCACGCATGACTGGTACCACCCGAGTCTCCTGGGAGGCATGGTGACTGGTCCATCTCTGCAACTGCACATCGATCCTGAGGCACAGATGAACCAGCGCATTGAGAGTCGGAGGAATATCGACATGGACCAACTCGTTCTGTAACTCCTCCAACCACCCATCCTGGAACGCATCCATGAGGGCAGCCTTGTTCCAGGCTGAATCCTGGCTAAGCAGCCGGAACTCACTGATGTATTCCTGCAGGGGTTGCCGGCCCTGCTTCAAGGTCTTCAGACGTTGAGTAGCTGTCTGCGTTTTGATGGGGTCCTCATACATAAGTCTGAGGTGATCACAAAACCCCCTGAAATCATCCAACAAAGGACTATCCTGGACCAGCAGGGGCGTGGCCCAGCGAGCCACAGAGCCGGAGAGCAGGCTAATCATAAACCTCACTTTGTCCCTATCAGTGGGGAAGTCTTCAGCTCTCAGGCTGATAAAGAGCTGGCATTGTCCCAAAAAAGCCAGGAACATGTCTTGTTTGCCGTCAAACTTATCAGGCACAGCTACAGGGCATGTCCTCTGAGGAGGTGGAGCAGCATGAGCTTGGAGCTGAGCCACCTGGGCTGCCATCAGAGCTATCTGTTGATTAAGCTGCACGTTCTCGGCATGCAGCTGCTCCATCTTAATAGAAGTTTGTTTGTAGTTTGGGCAGGAAGCAAACTGTTCTGACCTAGGCTTCCTGATAACGCATAAACTCACCTAGGCTTCCTGAGAGAGCATAAATCACAAACGTAGTCCCAAAAACCCTCTTTTTATTTCAACGGCTGTGAATTATGTTCATTCACAGCCGTAATAAGTACCAAACAGTTTTAATTAGTCCGACAGAAGTCTGCCACAGTCTTTCAGGAGAAGGCTGATAAGCACCCACCTTTATCTCTCTTGACAAAGACCTAATTGGCAAGTAGCTTTGCAAGGCCAAATGGAGCACAGGGTCCTTTCTGATACACAGACAGAATCCCTCAGGGTCCTTTCTGGTACACAGGAAAGGTCTTCTCTTTGTAATTCCCAGGCTGCACAATAGCTGAGTCCTACTCTTCCAGCATTCAGGAAGATGGCATTCATTCAGAAAATCTTAGCATTTCATCTGCTAAGTTTTTAACTGTTAGTTTAATACTATGTTTAGTTTGAATGTTGGTTTCAATTGCGTTAAGTTCATATTTGTTCAGTTAAGTTCAGTTGAGTTCATATTTTGTATATTTATTATCATAAACTGATTTCATTGTTAAGAAAAAGGTAGAATAACTAATTCAATAATAATGCAAGGTCTCTATAAAGACTTTGTATGGTTTTAATGTTTAATCTTTCTGTTTAATCTGCAAAATGTGACAGAGAGGAATTTGTTTCAAATTTAGCCCATCTATTTCTAGACATGCTCAAGATGGGATGGGACAACTTGCCACAGCCAACTCACCATGGCCTACTCACCACGGCCAACTTGCCGCTGGACAACTCGCCACAGCTAATTCGCCACGGGACAACTTGCTGCAGGACAATTTAACAATTCTATTTAATTATTTAAAATAAATAAATATTTTAATTTTTCCCATTCACATTTCATTATGTCCCTCCTATTGGATCCTTTTTTTAATTATTCTATTCCACCATTTCTCTGATATTAGTGTAACTCTTGTTCCGTAGTGAGTTATCCTGTGGCAAGTTGGCCGTGGCAGCAGCAAGTTGGCTGTGGCAAGTTGGCCAAGGCAAGTTGGCTACATTGAAATGTCATAGACCCTGCTCAAGATACCTGTCATCATTTCAAATACAAAGGATAGCACAATTTGGAAGTTCTCTAAGCACATTGTGTTTGACTTACAGCACTCATCACATTTGCATTCTTAGCATTTTATCCATTTTATTTAAAGCTGGAATAAATTAAACAAGCAAAAGGAACCACGTTTTTAGAACATAGGGTAGCACACGGAGGTTCAACTCTTACTTACTTTCCCTTTTTCACATTTGCTAAGTTGTTAAGAGAAATAAAACTGCAAGAGGGAATTCAACTGCCAAATGTATTCTCCCTTTCCTTAGAATTATATATTTTGATTTATACACCAAAACTGTGTTTAGACATAACCCAGCTAGTTCTACACAGAGCAAATTGATTTATACCAAGAATGCTTAATTAAAGCAGAGAGAGCTTGGGGAAAAACATTCACTTGTCTAGCAAGTTCTTTTGGTTTTTTTTTGCCAAGATCACAAAAAAAATGAGTTTAATTGCTATCGCTTGATAATTCTCCAATATATTTTTGTCTGTGTAAATACCTTGTGTATAAGCCTGTATGTGTAAGATTCTCCATTAGGTCACTTAGGCATGTACAGGGGTGGGTTCCTCCCGGTTCGGACCGGTTCACCCAAACCGGTAGCGACCCACTGGTGATGTCATGATGATGTCACTGAACCGGATCAGTTGGTGCCGGTCCGTGGGCGCTGCCATCTTGTTTTTAAATTTTTTAAATTTTTTTTTGAATTTTTTATCCCTTCTGAGCATGCGCAGAAGCCGAGTTCCAGCACTGTGCATGCTGTCGCCATCTTTTTTTTGGCTTTGTTTTTTTTGCCATGCAGCGCGGGAGGAAGCGAACCGGCAGCAAGGTAAGTTAGAACCCACCCCTGCTTCCAGGGTCCCCACGTGCACCGTTTTGGCTCCCAGGGGGGCTGTAGGGGGCCTGCTACGCCCAAAACGGGGCACGGGGGAGTGCGGCGCCCCCCCCGTGCCCCTTTTGGCTCCCAGGGGGCTGTAGGGAGGCTTGCTAGGCCCAAAAGGGGTGCGGGGAGGCCTTCAAGGGAGAAAGAAAGAAAGAAAGAAACCCTCACTGTTTGGGGATCCCCACGTGCACTGAGCTTGAGTTGAGAGCTCATTGAAAGTGCTGTTAGCTATCCTTGCTCAGGCTAAGCTAATCAACAGTGGAGCTCTAAGAATGCCAGATGATCCATGGGCATGTTCTCAACGTTTTAAAACGTCTGGTTTTTCTTCCTGCTACCAAAGACCTTCTGGGGTTCTTCACCGGGAAGGAGGGAGGGAGGGAAGGATAAACCCTTTTACTCACACTTCATCCTCACTGTTTGGGTATCCCCACGTGCACTGGGCTTGAGTTGAGAGCTCATTGAAAGTGCTGTTATTTATCCTTTCTCATTCTAAGCTAATCAACAGTGGAGCTCTAAGAATGCCAGATGATCAATGGGCATGTTCTCAGTTTCAAAACGTCTGGCTTTTCTTCCTCCTACCAAAAACCTTCTGGGGGTC
>QLTV01003675.1:3966426-4007201 GCA_003457575.1 Thermophis baileyi | reverse complement strand
AGATGTGTGTGTGTGTGTGTGTGTGTGTGTGTGTGTGTGTGTACATACACATACAGTATATATAGTAGATAATGTATATTTTTGTGTGCCTGTGTGTAATATGTATGTACACATATGGCATGTATACATAGGATTAAATAGTATATTTTGGATGTTCAGTAGTAGTTAAATAGACAGGGAAATTGTATCTCGTTGAGGCCTTTAAGGCGAGGAGAGGCCAGGCACCCTAACCCTAACCCTTGACGTGAGTGACGTCAAGTTGGCCACGCCCACCCAGTCACATGACCATCCAGTCACATGATCACCCAGCAACCCCACCCAGTCACATGACCGCAAAGCCACTCCCACCCAGTCACATGACTGCCAAACCACTCCCACCCAGTCACATGACCATGAAGCCACGCCCACCATCACATGACCATCAAGCCATGCCCACAAAATAAGCCACGCCCACAGAACCAGTAGTAAAAAAAATAGAACCCACCCCTGGGCATGTATGTGGGAGAAAATAATGTGCTGCATAACTTTCTATGCTCTGGATTTTCAACTTGTCCTCAATGAGAGCACAAATGAAAGAGATTCACTGGGGCATATTATTCCAGCTTGCAGGCTTATTTTATTGCTTTTCAGTTTTTTTAACCTGCCCTTCATTTTGACATATTCTAGGAATGGTACGTAATTAAAGTAATAGAGTAAAATAATTAGTGAAATCCCTTCAGTGAGAGTAAATTTCTTTTTTTAGATGTTCCTTTGATTTATTTTCACATGTTAATTACAATTTTATATTTTATCTCTTTTGAATATTATTTGGGGGAGAGAATATAAATGAAGTTATAAATAAACATGATGTGGGAAATAAGTCTATGAAAAAACAGACACAAGAAAGTCCATTGATTGTGGCAGGTAACAAATGTAATGAAGGAAGTAGTAAAGTCCATAGAACTTCACATGGCATATTATATTGTGTTAGTAGTCCCAGTCATGTTTCCTCAGGTAAAGTATACAGTAGTAGAATTGGGGTTCCATTACAAAAAAAAAGTTCTTTTCTTTAGACCAGGGGTGGGTTCTACTTACCTTCTCCACCGGTTCGCATCGTGACGGAAGTGCACGTTTCCGAATTGAAGGCGGCAAACTTCCTCCTTGCTGTCAGATGAGAGATCTCGTTCTGAGCTCTCGCAATGGATGGTGACAGCTTTGCGCACACTTTTCGGGCTGCTCTGTTTTTTTAGCGTTTCAATCGATCTGGTGGACGCTTCTGTTGCTCTAGCCTCATCCAGTGCGATCTGTAGTGTGCGATCTGTAGAGATTCATCTTTGCCAACAGCCTCCATTGTAGGCTGACGTCTTGCACCCCGCAGATTATTTTGTCGAGCAGCAACTCGTCCAGGTCTCGGAATTCGCAGTACGCTGTGGCCTTGTGAAGTGCGGCAACATACTCGTTGATCTATTCTCCTTCCTGTTGATTTAGTAGATTAAATTTGTGCCGCCGCACGAATTTAGACGGCTTTGGCGCATAGTGTGTCTTCAGCATGGTTTGGAGCACAGTCCAGGTGACTGTCTGGACCGGCGTCGGCTCTGACAGTGCCTTGGCAGTCTCGAAAACCTCAGACCCACAGTAGCTCAGAAATAGAGCTCTCTTCTTGTCTGATAAGCCGAGGAGGTCATTGGCTTCCATGAAGCACTCAAACCTCGTCATATAGGAGTCCCAGTGCTCTGTGGCTGGATTGTAGTGACCGGGTGGGGCGTGCGTCGTCATTTTGGTCGTATGGCAATTCTGAATTCGCCATTTCCAATGACCACTTAATGCCCTGCGAGGTCGTCCCTGCTGGGATACTGCTGGATTGCATTTGTCAGCTCTTTTTGCCTAACTGCCTTCCGATCCCACCTTTGTCACCAGTGTTAGATCGGGTGAACGGATGAGGCAGACTCTGGCTCAGTGACAGCAACAGCTCTTTATTTCAGACAACTATGTACAATCCAGCACCTTCTGTCTGGCAGCCAGCCCTTTTATAGGGAGCTGTCAGACTGCTCAGCCAATGGGCTTCGAGTATTTTCCCGCCGGAATGGAGGACCTGACTGGAGCCTTATTGCTCCAGTCTCAGTATGTAACAGTAAGTGTAGTCACTGCCAGATACCTTTGAAAGACACCTTTGTGGCAGATACCTTTGAAAGTCCCATTTCTGCAACTGCAGTCATCAAAGTATAGAAGTTCATCTCATCTAACATTTTAGATTCTATACCAGGGGAGTCAAACTCAAGGCCCAGGGGCTGGATCCAACCCGTGGGGTGCTTAGATCTGGCCCATGGGGCTGCTCTGGAAACAGCAAAGGACCAGCCCGCGGTGCCTCTGCCAGTGAAAACGGAGCTTAGGAGGGCCGCAGGCGGCCCTCCCAAGCTCTGTTTTTGCTGGCAGAGGATTGCAGGAGGCCGTCGCAGCTGAAATCAGAGCTTGCGAGGGCGGCGGGAGGCCCTCCAGAGCTCCATTTTTGCTGGCAGAGGGTTGCAGGAAGCTGTCGCAGCTGAAAACAGAGCTCAGGAGCCCATTTTCGCTCAGCCGCCACAGGCACCCCCGACACAAGTGATGTCGAGCTAGCCATGCCCACCCTGGCCACGCCCACCCTGGCCCCCCAAGGTCAAACACAACCCTGATGTGGCCCTCAATGAAATCGAGTTTGACACCCCTGTTCTATACCAACTGGGATCTGTGGTAATAGACTACATTTGTAAGGATATTCTAGAAATTTAATTTCTTTCGGAATGGCCAGTCATAATAGAGGCCTTTCCATAGAGTAGCAAGAACTGATGCTCTTGCTCCTAAACAAATTCCCATCTTTCCTTCATTTTCCCCTTTTTCCTTTTTTTAAAAGATGAATAAAAAAGCGTTTGCTAAATTGTTAAGCTGAAGAAGTCAGACACGTGTTTCTAGTACATATTTGTGTATTGAGCAAGCTGTCCACAACACATTATGAAGCTTTGGACATGGCCATCAAGGCCAAAACTGCAAATGTAAAGGAATGTACAGGAAAGCTAACCTTGAGGACAGGGAAGAAATAAGCAAACAGTGCAGAAAAATTTACACTGTTCTGAGAAAGAAGGAAGTGTGAGAAAATCAAAATATCTCTGCCTTAATTTTGTAAGAGATAAGACAGAGGGAAACTTTAACAAGTTTTCAGGATTGTTATCTTTCTTTATTACAATTATAACATTGTCTGAATTCCTGCTGCACCTGTTTCTTGGCCTTTTCCATCTTAAAGAGATGGGAAGAGAAGGGACAAGGAAATCTTATCAGGAAGGCTAAGTGTTGGAATAAAGGAACTAAAATATTCTGGAAATGAAGGCTGAAGGATATTCATAGGGTAAGAAATATTCTGTGTTAAATTGTAAATATTCAGCCTGCTTGTACGGCAAGATAGAATATAAGAGAGTTAAAGGATAATATGACAGAAGAACACACATGACCAAGCACTGAATATGCTTGTGAGAAGTTTTTACATAGTCCATATTCTCATGGTCCATCTGAACATCACCAGGGTACCTGTGGAGAAATGGCACCAATGCTGAGAGGATTTCTTGATTGCCAAAAAGCTCCTTATTAAAAACTCTATAGTTTATTTTGGCTGGCCAGATATGCCAAGTAAATAGAATAGAACAGAATAACAGAGTTGGAAGGGACCTTGGAGGTCTTCTAGTCTAGTCCCTGCTTAGGCAGGAAACCCTACACCACTTCAGACCAATGGTTCTCCAATCTCTTCTTAAAAACTTGCAGCATTGGAGCATTTACACCTTCTGGAGGCAAGTTGTTCCACTGATTAATTGTTCTAACCGTCAGGAAATTTCTTCTTAGTTCTATGTTGCTTCTCTCCTTGATTAGTTTCCATCATTGCTTCTTGTCCTGCCCTCAGGTGCTTTGGAGAATAGCACAAAATGATGACAAAGAAAGAGATTCTGAACTGGACTGTAGAAGCCCGACTCCTAAGACCAAATCAGACGGAGCATTTGGAATCTGGAGGGGGAAGAGAGTCCAAGAAGTGAGTACTAGTTTGTTGGGTGTTGGGATCCCACGTCATTTACATTCTCGACTTGCACAATCTCCCTTGTTGAGTGAGGATGATAATACTCATGATACTATCCTGGATTTAAATGTCTTGCCTATTGTTGTTTTCTCCAGATCCTGGGATTCATTTGTTTTCTCTTGTTCCATAGCACCCACTACAATGAACACTTGAGGACGATCATTGGTAAAGTGCCCGTTTTGAAGCTAGTAAATTGTTGGTGACAAGTGGCATGATGAGAGACAAAAAAGACAAAGCTCTTCATGTATATCTATTGTCATTAGGCTGAATTATAAACATATAACTAAAATTGAATATCTAAAAAATGAATGATACCAACCAAGGCAAAACACAATCCCCTCATCCTTCATTCTGATCCAATGTCATTTTTCAGCCATGATGGAAAAGTTGGCACTCATTACATTTCCCAGTGCTAAGGAAGATGACCCATCCTCCCTTCCATCCATCCATTTGAATCTGGCTCTGACAGCCAGTAAGTGGTTAATTATTCATATGAAATATTTAATGGTATATGGAGTATCTGAACATGATTAAGAGAGAGAGTGAGACGTGATATCAGAGCTGCATTAGAATAAGAGAGATGCACTTAAGACATTAATGTTGCTGCTTCTTAGAAATTGCTTTTACAACTGGAGATAAAGAGAATTTCTCTGTGCCATTCCTGAACCCACAAAATCTCTTATTCAGGCCTTTCCTATATGAATGTTATATGTGTTTTCTTTCTCCCTATATTTTTTTAATGTTGCTTTGACTATTCCAGTTATTGAGCTTTTATGGTATGATGATTCTTGATTTTTTAAAAAATTGAATGTAGATGATCCGGACAAAGGAAATAATATTAAAAGGTATGCTGCATTACAAAGTCTATTGTACATGTAGGGTTATATGCTGCTTCAATTGACTATAACTCTAACTGGTTTACACTTGCAATTTAGTCTTTTAACAAAGATTAAAAACTAATACATGTAATAATACATCCACCCACATAAAGACATACCAAAGAGCAACAATCGAAAAACACAACTGTCAGAAAACACAAGTCCATTGAAGGAGGCATCTCCATTCCTATCTATCTCCAGGGATCTTCTGGAACAGCCAGAGTCAATGGCTTTCCTAATGCCTATCAGGGTTGGGGCCAATCTGATCTCGAAGGGAATGGCTTTCCACCAAAGTGAAGAAATCACACGTCTATGGAGAGTCTCAATCATCCAGGTCATGGTTGTCCCAAAGATGCCTTTTCCAAAAGGCAACTGGACTTTCTTGGGTTTTGCTTTGTTTTTTTAAAAACATTTCGCTTCTCATCCAAGAAGGTTCTGAACCGAAGAAGCTTCTTGGATGAGAAACAAAACATTTTCTAAGAAAAGCAGCTTGAGGAAGCCACAGAGAAGGGCCACCCTGTGGTCTATGATAATAGCATTCCATTGCAGTAGAGACCCAGAATTTCTTTCTAGATTTCTTCTTTCTAGAATTTACTGGACAGGCAGGTGCCGCTGAGAGTAGTTGGTCTCATATCAACCCAGTGCTGGGCCATTCAGGACTTTCAAGATGCCAACCTGCACTTTGAGTCACATCCTTAACAGGGGTGGGTTCTAACTTACCTTGCTGCCGGTTCGCTTCCTCCCGCGCCGCGTGGCTGCGCCTCGTGAGCGCGCACATGCACAATACAAAAAAATAAAAAAAATTTAAAAAAAATTAAAAAAGCCAAAAACAAGATGGTGACGCATGCGCAGTGCCGGAAACTCGGCTTCTGCGCATGCGCAGAAGAAATTTTTTAAAAAAAAATTCAAAAAAAAATAAAAAAAAGATGGCGGCGCCCACGGACCAGCACTGACCGAACCAGATCTGTGGCGTCATCGTGACATCACCAGCGGGTCACTACCGGTTCGGGCGAACCGGTCCGAACTGGGAGGAACCCACCTCTGATCCTTAACCAGCCAATTGGTTATGTTTCTAGTAAGTTTCAAACAATTAAAGCAGCTGCTAAAGAAACATTCTCCAAACAGTGCTGAAAAAAAGGCAAAGAAAAGCTATAGGTAATGCCAAAAACATAAGTGCCATGGATATTTCTGGGTGGGGTTTTGATCTTTGTTGCCTGGTCCGCACAGCAGCCAAGTTATCTAATTTCACATTTAATATAAAGATTTGAGTAGGTATTCTGTTTAATTTATTAAGATGCTACTGGAATAGATATGTTTACTTCTTTGCAGGTCTACAGTGCCTGCAGAGAATCACCTGCCAAATGGAATGTGCACGTCCTAAACACCTAACCAGCCAATAAGTGCTGCTTTGCCTGGAACTAGAAATCCTCTCTTGGCCATTTGTATGTATACAATATAGGCTCTTTGCCTATATTGTATACATATTGTATACATTGTATACAATATATATTGTATATATTGTATACATTGTATACATTTGCCTACAATATAGACTCCTTGCATCATTAGACAATCATACCTTCAGAGTTAGATTTATTTCCACTTCTTAGAACTTACCTCTGAATTTTACCTGAACACATTCACATAAAGACCTTATTGAAATCCACACAGCAAAGAAATCTTTTTATAATTTTCTTCTCTTAAATCTCCAAGCATTTCTAAATCTAACAGTTCCCGTGGAGAAAGAATTACGTCCTAGTTTGATGTTGTGTGAGGAGGCATAAACCTGTCTTCACTTGCATAACAATCAAATTCCAAGGCTTGCAATCATTTTTAAAATTTCAAAGCTATAAACTATGCATGCTTCAAATCAAGTTTTATTGGAGTTCATGATACTACTTGCGATAGTTTCAATGTACTCTTTCTATGCTCTTTCTATCAAATCTCCAGCCGAGTCATTGGCACTTTGTGCAGGTTTCTCAATATTGTTGAATTGATACTAAGCAACAAAATACACACACACACACACACACACACACACACACACACACAAGCACACACAAAAGAAAGGAAAGATGTATTATAATGGTGTGTGCAAACTAAAACCATGTGCCATTATGAAGTTTAATGCTTTCCTTTAAAAAGCCTTCCTGAGTAGTGGGGGAAGTGGGTTTGGCAATGTAGGTTCAGGAGAGAAGACCATAGGGACAACTGATTTGACCACATTTGACCGCATTCCCCAAATTAGACAACTTCCTCAAAGGGTGGAACCCTAGCTCTCATAATGCCCATTCAGTGAGGAAAGTTGTCTGATATTCAATTAGATTTCCATATTATACATCTCGGTGGATTCACATATATGTGCACTTCTAGTTCACACATGAATTAGATGTTTTCATGTTCTCTACAGTTTTAATGATTTTTATTGTTTTTATTGTTTTAAAATGTTTTTTTTTATTTTTAATAGTAATATATGTTTTGAATTGTAAGCCATCCATTTCCTGAGATGGGCATCCATAGATATCAAACAAACAAATAATAAATAAATCTGCTGCACCACAATTTACTGAGCTTCATCAAGATAAATTTTCTGGATATACCCCAATTACAACTATTGAGTTTAAAAATTGTGCCATGCCTTACCATTGCAAGCTACATCAGAAATTGTATTAACTGATAAGATAGGACAGGGTTTATTACAATGTGCAACTACTAGAAGCATTTTCTGAATGGTTTGCAAGTCCTCGTAGTGACATGATTAACCTATTTACTCTATAATGTTTTCACTATGAATTAACTACAGTACATCTCCGGTTGTGAGTGTGGTTATTATGTACACATGCAAGTGTAGCAAGACAGAAAGCATTTTCTAAAATTCTTAATAAAGGAGACAGGACAGACACCGGCCTTATTTTTATCCTCAGAATAAGATTACACAATAAATTTTATGACACAGTGTCAATTTAAAGAAATCCTCTCTGGTAAAGGTCCAACATATTATATATTATACACAATGGTGTATATAAATAGAAACCAATCAATTAAATATCACTTTCTATATACATGTGGTCTGTTTCGTAAATGAATAAAAATAAGTAATGTCCATGTTTGCCAATGGAATCTGGAGCTTCAGCTGCAAGTGGAATCACATTATCCAGAAAATCAGGAGACTGGTGGCACATTTTCCTAATTACCGTAGACTTTCCAAGCTAAACTTTCCAGATTATGCCTTTTAATAAAATTTGTAAGTCGGAAAAGGTGCTATCACACTCTTGACTTTTAGCTACCATAGACTAATATGGCTCTATTCTCATACTGTCCTCATAATCTAGAATTAAAGATGTGTTCCGCATGATAAATACAGGCTATGGGAGATTTACCTGCAAGCATAAGGTAAGCTTTTGCAACAGTTCATTCAGTGATTGTCCAAAGTTACAACAGCACTGCAAAAAGTGACTTATGACTATTTTTAACGCAACCATTGCAGCATCCCCATGGGCACATGCTCAAAATTCAGACACTTGGCAACTGACTCATATTTATGACAATTGCACTGTCCCGGGGTCATATGATTTCCTTTGCGACCTTCCTGACAAGCAAAGTCAATGGGGAAATCAGATTCACTTAATAACTGTGTTACTGACTTAACAACTGTGGCAAGGAAGACCGTAAAATGCGACAAAATTCACTTAACAACTGTCTTGTTTAGTAACAGAAATTTTGGGCTCAGTTGTGGTCATAAGTCGAGGGCTACCTGTATTTTCTCCATGTAAACCAGAGGTGCGTTCCTCCCGGTTTGGACCGGTTCTATAGAACTGGTAGTAACTTGGCGGCCTGGGTCGCTAGAACCGGCAGCGACCCAGGCCTGCCACGCCCCCAAACCAGTTCTTTCAGCGGCGCCATAGGCAGTGCCATCTTGTTTTTTTAAGCACTGCACATGCGCGAAGTGCACCTGCGCAGCGCGACACTGGCAGCGAAGAAAACCAGAACCCACCCCTGATGTAAACCTACATTAGTGAGGTCTTCAACACACAGCCCTTTAAATGCACAAGCATTACGTTTATTCTAATAATATTCCCATGAAACCTTGGCAAGGCTCCTACTGGACATTTGCAAAGCTTTTTTTCTTCTTCTTGTGCTGAGGGTGTTTTCTTGTCTTCAACAAACTGGCACCAGTCAGTACCTTACACATGCTTCATAAGCTGAATGATCAAATCAGAGATATTTATGAAGCCCTGACTCAGCCACAAAACATACAACTTCCTTGTTTCTGCCCATCTAAAAATAAAGGCAGATATTCTGTTCTAACAGTGGTAAAGCTAATATGAGCATAAATTCTTCAGCTGGGAAGTGAGTGGTTCATAGTGCTGTCACCTTTGCTTCTCTACATGTCTTTACACTTAATGACAATATTAACAATTGTAATAATAGTAACAGCAAGAGTAAGATTTCAGAATGGATGCCAAGGAATTGTTAAACAACTTTTGAAGCCGTATCTGTCTTTATATTCATTTAGTGATGTCCTTAATAAAGAAGAGCCTCCCTTAAGTAAAACTCAGCTAATGGGAAATAGTTGGGCCACGTAGTGATCTTGGCAACAAGTAATTTGGCAATGACTACTTCTAATATTTAACCTCTCCTTATAGCATATAGCCTAGGATTTCCTGATAGTCTCCCATCCAAGTATTAACAGGTCCAAATGTGCTTGCTTTTCAAAATCAGTCAAGGTCAGTGCTGCCACCTGGTGGGCATAGCCTAAAATCTGAATAATACCAATCTTTCTACCCTACTTCATTATATTTACTTAGTGACATAACTATTACAGCAATTAAACCAAATTCTAGAATCTAACCTGCCAGCAGGATTGAAGTCTGAAATGCATTTGAAAAAGACTCAAGGAAGTGATATAGTTACCTGCTGTGACATACATATTGCACTAAATTAGTTTTATTAACCAGAGTTTCTTAGTGCAGGGTTTCTCAGCTGTGTCCCATGGAACCCCAAGGTGCCATGAGAACTTGGGGCCCATGAAAAAGTAAAGAACCCCCAAAAGGCTTAAAGGCCATTTTCAAATGCAACCAAATCCCTACCACCAGAGTTTTGCTTCTTGTTTTTAGAGGTTACAGGAAATTTGATTTTTAACTAATCAGTTATTCAGCCTGAAAAAAAGATTTAACACCCCCCCCCCTTAGTAAATACTAGATTGCAAATGGATGAATTATACCACCTCATTAAGACACAAACCATGGTTTAAAAGCCACACTAGGTTGGTTTACACAAATGCTAAGCACCAACCTGGCACCCACACTTAGACCACGGGTGTCAAACTCGATCGTGTCACGTGACGTATTGTGATGTGTGGTGACATTTTTTGGTTTTGCAGAGCTGGGGTGGGTGTGGCCTGTGCGTGACGCATCCAGCCCACAGGCTGCCAGTTTGACACCCCTGACTTGGACCAATGTGTGTAGCCCAGTCACAGAAATGAAAATCACATGTGTGATAAGCTTCAAAGTCCATTGGTATTTAGAAGTTGAGCTCAACTGATTCACTACCTCCAAGACCAGAGGACCATCGTAGGAGGCCCACTGGCTAAGCAATCATGTAATCTGAGAGGGAAGGAATTTTTAAAAAATCAAGATGGCAACCACACGTGCATGATCAAAATCCTGCCCCCCTTTTTTTGTGTCACATATATAACATAGACAAAAAAAGGCAGTGGGGCGTTGATCAAGTGATTGTAATTGCCATCTTGATTTTTTTGAAGCTTCTTGTGTGTAGCTTAACCATATTCCATCTACTCCTGAGCAGATCTCTGCAAGGTGTGGTTGACCCAAAGACATTTCTTCTTAAGATGTCTTGTGTTGGAAAGGTAGGCCTCGACTTACAACCATTCATTTAATGGCCATTTAAAGCACTGGGGGAAAAAAGATTTATGATCATTTTATGCACTTACAGTATAACCACTGTAATATCCTCCCATGGTCATATGATCAAAATGCGGGTGCTTGGCAACTGGCATGTATTTATGAAATTGCAATGTGCCAGGGACACGCAATCACCATTTGTAACCTTCCCAGTCAACTTCTGATAAGCTTGGTCAATGGGAAAAGCAAGATTCGCTTAACGACCTCATGGTTCACTTAACAACTGGTCATAAAATGGACAAAACTCACTTAACAGCTACCTTGCTTAGTAGTGGGAATTTTGGGATCAGTTTGGCCATAAAAGTTGAGAACTACCTGTAATATCTCCATATTCTCTTCAAGAAGGTAGGCTGACAGCTGATTGCAAAAGAAAATAAAAATGGAAGAGTTTGGCAAATTAGAGCATGGTTTTTCTTTCTTAAAAATGTGAATACATTTCATCACATTAGCTGACATTACAGCAATTTACTTTGCTGCTTTCATAAAAGGAGGTAATGAAGCATGAAATTTCTTCGGGAAATTCTCCACATCAGCCTTCAAATATTGTTCAACCACATGTGAGCCTGGGCTGTGGAGGAGGGAATAGAATTAACAAGTTAAAAGAATGAGCCTCTGTCATCTCTAAATGAAAGAAAAGCTGTATTGTATAATTGTATAATTTAGGGAATGGCCATCTTTGTTGTTGTTTTTTAAAAATGTATTAGCATTGTATCACATATGAGAAATATATAAATTATGTTATTACAAAAAGGGAAATAAAAGATGGGGGAAAGACTCCCCAAATCCCTTGCATTAGGATTTGGGGGTTTTTACTCCTACAAAATGGGTGGGGGGAGTACTGTTAATGCTTAAATTACTTTCTTCCCTACTCCTAGCCAATCAGTCTGCAGCATTTTCTAAATTTGCCCCAAGCTTACTTTAGCTGATGTTCTCTAACAAAGAAATATCTTGGCTACCATCAACAAGTGCTTCTTTAAAAAACAAATTAGGGAGAAACTGAATTTTATTTAAAAAGCTCTTTAAAAATAAAATGTCACCGATGTATAAATTAAAAATGACTTTAAATGCAGTCATTCCTTCTAATAATCAAAGTAATAATAAACCTACTCTTTATTTTAAGCAAATCCTATAGGAAATATGTTTAAAATATTTTTATTTTCCAACACATTTTAAACCTTAACACAAGGAACCGTCCACTTCCTAGAACAGAAATGTTATTCTTTTGCCCTTTGCAAACTGAAATATATTCAGAAGTGAACAAAATGTGAAATTACACTTGAGCCATTTCCCAAAATTCACCAATTTAGTATTAGACTGTCATTTTCAGTTCCTAGTATTAAGAATTGTTTTTATGACTGGAGTGGCAAACAAGCTTTATGAAATAAATAAATATCTGCGTATAGCTTTATTCACACACACACGCACGCACGCACATGCGCGCGCGCACACGCACACACACACACACAAACACACAGCCAATACTCATCAGCACTGAATAGGACTGGGAGGGCTGGAACAATAGAAAGAGCTGACATCTTCTCTGCCTTGCACTTTGTGTTGTGATTTATATACTGGAGTCGAACACAATATATTGAATTGCTTTGTTCATAGTATTAAAGAGGCAACCAGACAACTATTTTTCTTACTAGAAGCTGGATGTTAATGTCTCCCTTCACCCAACATTATCGCATTGTTACCGTTATTATTATAGGAAATGTCTTCTCATCTCTTTCTTTTTCCAAGATGATGTACAGGTAGTCCTTGACTTACAACAGTTCATTTAGTGACCGTTCAAAGTTACAACGGCACTGAAAAATGTGATTTATGACCGTTTTTCACAGTTACGACCTTTGAAGCACCCCCATGATCATGTGATCAAAATTCAGATGCTTGGCAACGGGTTCATATTTATGACCGTTACCTGTGTCCCAAGGTCATGTGATCCCATTTTGCCACCTTCTGACCAGCAAAGTCAATGGGGAAGCCAGATTCACTTAAAAACTGGGTTACTAACTTATCAACTGCGGTGATTCACTTAATAACTGTGGCAGGAAAGGTGGTAAATTGGGCAAAACTCACTTAACAAATGTCTCACTTAAGCAACAGAAATTTTGGGATCAATTGCGGTTGTAAGTCGAGGACTACCTCTAGTGGAAGCATCTTCCAGTAAGGAGATATTTTTAAAAAATATATCCAGGCAGAATTGGAAATGAGAGCTTCTTCCCATAGAGGTTCCTGATTCTGAATCAAACATCTCCATACTTCTGAGCCTGGTGGATGTTCCCATGTTATCCATTAGGCACATTAGCAATACCTAAAGCTAAGGAAACGACGAAAAAGCTATCACTTTTAAAAGTTTATTTAAAAAAAGATAATGTCACAGGAAAATAAAAATGCATGTGTCCTAAAATTAAATGAATAAATTTAACATATTATTGGTACTTTATTTTGCATAGAATTACCATGACTTACTGAAGGCCAGGCCTAAGCCACCAAATTATTACTGCAGTGAGGGCCTTTAAGTGTATTAATGTAGCCCTATTGGTGTGGATCTTTGTAATGTTGCACAGCCTTGGAAAAAGGTGTTTCATAACATTCAGGAATGCAAACATGAGCTTCTCTGTGCAAATCATTAAGGCAATCTTCTTCTGGGGTTGTATGGCTGCTGTTGTGGCTGTCTCCATCTGCTCTTTGCCCAGCAAAGCAAGCAACTATGCCAGAGGTGGGTTCCTGCCGGTTCGGACCGGCTCTATAGAACCGGTAGCGGGAATTTCCCCCCGCTCGCCGAACTGGCAGCGATGACTAGCTGGACTGCGCCATAGGCGGCGCCATTTTGTTTTTTGCTTCTGCGCACGCACAGAAGCTGGGTTTCTAGCAAGGTGCATGCGCCCACGTGGCGCGTGAGGAAGCGAACCAGCAGCGAGGTAAGCCAGAACCCACCCCTGAACTATCCACATATATGCTGTCAGGGGAATTCACTACTTTCATTAAAACCCTGAAAACAGCCACATGCCACAAGTTGTCCACCTTTTGTCCTTGTATGAAAATACATACATACATACAAAGGGGGAGGGACTTGCATCGTAAGGGTGCAATAATGCTTCCATCCTTCTGCCCTCTTTGGGAACATTGCAGGGCACAATACATGGTCTTGCAGAAAACTGCCATGACCAATTCTGAAAGCAGATGTGCAACTCTGAAAAAGACAAGGTTGCTTTAGAGTTTCAAGAATTCATAACCAGATTCATGCATTGGGAAGCACCTCTTTGGAAGGATTTGTATAGCCCTTTTTTTGCACAGGCTCTTTTGACCTTTATGGCACAACCCAGCAGAGTATAATTGGAAATGGTTGAGAGTGGTAATACATGCAATTCTCAATTTAAGACCACAATTGGAACCAGAATTTTAGTCGCAAAGCGATGTGGTCAATACGTGAGCCATCATATAATCACCCTGATTGTAGCACCCTTTTTACCAGGTCATTAAGCAAATCACTCAATTGTAAAATGACTCATGCGGTTGAAGTTGTGGTTAAGCAAACCCAGCTTCCCCACTTCACTTTGCTTGTCAGAAGCCGGCTGGGAAGGTCACATATCGCAGTCACATGACCTCAAGATGCTGCAACTGTTGAAAAGGTAAGCCAATAGCCAACCACCTGAATTGCACTCATGTGACCCAGGGTGATATGACAATTGCAATTTTCAGGATGGGTTGTAAGTCACTTTTTCTGAGGCTGTCACACCTTTGAACCATTGTTAAACAAACAGTCGTAAGTTGGGGACTACCTGGATCTGTCTGTCAGTGCAAATCACTGATGTCTATGAGATTTCACATATTTCACTTAAAGTGGCAGCAACATCACACATGGTCGTAAAACTCCCTGAGGGTAACTATACTTCAACCAATGCTTTTACCGTAAGGACATCCCCTTAATATGCAGATTCTGGCAGATTAATTTCTTCTTTGTGTTCTCCACCCTTTAACACCTTTGGGATTTAGCTGGGTGTTTCCTACATGTGTAGTAATCCTACTTCTCCTTCCTAGTGCTGGCAGAGGTAGGCAGTCCTCCCTGGCATCAGCAAGTAAGAAAGAGTGGCAAGCTGCTGGGCACTGAAGCAATTTGTGACAGTCTGTTCAAATGCTGCAAGCAAAGTGAGGCAGAGAGACATCTTGTTATTCACTTTGGGGAGCAAAATGTCTCTTCTCCTTCCCTTCCTTTTCTTCTGCGCTATTTTAAATTCCTGCCAGAAGCTTCAATCCGATGGCAAGTATTCTATCTCATCATTCCTTCGCTCACTCGCATACACATACCATGAAAGCAGATGGAACCAATCATATAGGTGATGATGTGGCCTTGTAACAATAGACAGAGCAAAATATATCATCAACATTACAAACAGTCAACAATCTGCTTCCTCTTACGGAAAGCATTAAAAAAAAAAGAATGGTTTTAACTTATGTACTAACTAACACTTCCTAATCTTGTCATTAAATCTCCAGCTGGTACAGTGCAGAATAACAATTAAGGGCAAGGTCTATTCAATAATTTTTCAAGCTGGCATTTTAACACTATAGATAGAGAAAATGAAAAGCAGGATGGCAAAAGGGATAAATGCAATTGCTCAGCCCTTTTTTTGTTTGTTTGTTTGTTTGTTTGTTTGTTTTATCCACACCTAGCACACATCTCAAACAAATGACATGTCACTATTAGCAAGTAAGTTAGCAACATTCCCCAAAGCTGTTGTCCTTAAAAACTGTCTTTCTTCCCACCTCACTCCATCTCCCGTACAAGCAAGGGATAGCCCTTCACATTTAGGGTAAATGTAACTGTGGTAGGTATGATTGCAATGGGCAAATATAGTTCTGATTGCAAAAAATCGCAGGAATATCTAGTGTCCAGGAAGTTCAAAGCTCCAAAGGCAAGACCAAATATCAACCAGTACTGGGGACATGCTGCCCCATATTAGTAGACATCTAATAAACACATTGACTTGTGCTATTGTAAGAAAGTGCTTTCTTTTCTCAGCCCTGAATTTGTTTGCTTTAATTAAGTATACCAAGTTCTACCATAATATCATGAAAGAAGAAGAAAAACTTCTCTGTATCTTGTTTTTCTATGTGCCTAACTCTGGAATGCCTGAATTCCATAGATATGGAAGTCAGAGAATCTTCCTAATATCCTACCGATTCCTTGAATAGCTTCTAATATTTATTATAGGCTCAAAGTCTGTTGTTTTATTAAACTGCTTTGTTAATGAAAAAGATGGGACTGGACCATCTTGAACTAGCTTATCCTCCATTTGCTACTAAACTGCAGCACATCTGTTCAGGATGCATGTTGAACTGAATCCATAGACATATGTACATCTGTATGTATGTGTGTATGAAATACTACCATATGTCACATCCATCAAAAAGTTGATTGGTACTAGTACATTTCATTATAACACTGAACTTTCCAGTGCATGAATGCTCATCTCTGAAGTTCCTCTGGCTTTCATTCAGCCCTTTCTGAGTGCTATCATAATGACATTTTATCGGGTTGTTAGAAAAGAGATCATTTCAATAAAGACTTTTTTTCCCCTCAAAGACAGCAACTTTTTTTACTTGGCCTTTTAAACAGTGACACATTTTCCTGAATGCAGCACTAATCAAAGGCCTGCTTTAATAAAGGCCTTCTTTCCTTTTATAACAAGCTTAGTTCTTATCAGTGCTGGAAAGGTTGTTAAAACATGCGTTCATAGGACAATTCAAAGGTTTCATTCAATCACTTCAGAATTTGCTTATAATAATTTCTGCCTTGTTCGTGTTGTTTTATCTGTAACAAGGTTAATGAAGCAAAATTATTTCCTGTGAGAAAAGGTCTAATTTCACATTTGGATTGCACGTATGTATTATGTGGTAGGGTGTTCCCATCTCCATAGCCAAGAATTCTAGTTTGTAAAGCTGATTGTTTATGATTTTGAGATCACAATGTTAGATCTTGGCATATAAGGTGACATAAAAAGATCACTAAATAAAGAACTTCTGATTTACACATAATTGGTTGATAAAGCTACTATTATTTCTTCTACTACTACTGCCATTTTACTTCTTTAAATATTTTTTTCCATTCTAACTTCTTCTCTTCACTGCCTGCTTCCTTATACTGTATATTATTAGATTATACATCATTAGGACAGACAATGAGGTCGTCTGAAAAATCACTTTATTGAGCCAAGCAAATGCTTTCTTTATACAGAATGTATTGATTATCCTGTTGACACAATAAGCAATCAAATATTTGCACATCCTTTTCCTATGTCTTTTCTCACTGCACAAGGGCAATTGTTCCTTGGAAACCTAGCTCACTGCCAACATCATAGAATTTTTTTCCAACCCTTGGTAACAGTCTCTCCATGGTTGTTTTCTTCTGATGGAGTGTTTTCCCTCCCCCCAGCTTCTTCATTTTTCAGGTTCACTGTGCCCCTCTGCTCTGTGATTTCTATCCTCCATGAATTCTAGACTATGTGTAAATTTTCAAGGGGTTCCATTTACAGTTCATGAACTTGTCTGATCAAAATGCTGATTTATTTATTGTCAGAGTTCCAGTGGGCTCGTATTATAGTTAATGGACTCAATTAGTTGATCTTCTCTGCCTTCACCTTGTTTGGATGGCAGCTTTAAAGCATCTGGATGTTTTCCAACATTCTTGCATTTTATTTGCAATGTAGCAGGACAAAAGAGGTTGGCAAATAGAAAGAAAGGAGAATAAAATTACTAGCACGTCTTTTCCCTTTCTTTCTTTCTTTCTTTCTTTCCTTGGTTGAGAGAGGAACATGAATGAGTTTGGTCACCAGTTTCAGAATCTATGAATGTTCATCTGCCATGGGATAGGCACCCATACAACACTGGAAAGGAAAGCATTGATTGGTTGGCTTGAAGGGTGGCAATAACCAGAATAGATTGGTCACCTTGATTAGGAAATGCTTTAACATTTCACCCAGAGTAGACTGAATTTATTTTAAGGAGTTCTGGCCTCAATAAATCTGGAAGGCATTGGATTGAGAGAGGCAGTTTTATCTTTAGGCCAGCTGGATTGCAAGGGTGTAAATGTAATTTTGTAAATTACTAAATTTAATTTTAGTAATGTCAGGAACCCTCTCTTACATTACAGGGCTTTACATAGATCAAACATAGTCATCTAGTGTAGTGTTTACTATGCTGATTGGCACTGCTCTTCTGGAATACTGTATATATTATTATCTGGCCTGTTTTTAAACTGGTAATGTTTGGGGTTGACCAGAAAACCTCCAGCAGGCTGAGCTATAGTAAATAAAAAGCTAAGTGATGCTGGCATGGAACTAATATATCAGGTCCTAGGCTGCATTGAACCTACAGAGGCATATAAAGTGTTTATTATTTCAAGTTCAAGGCCACTTGACTCCACAATAACTCTGGGTGTCTTACAATTACAAAAAATTAAAAAAGAAAACAACATGTATCAAAGAAAAAGAACACAGCTGACCAGAAAACAGGTTTTAAAAGGGGGGGGGGCGGCGGATCAAGCTCCATCTTGATCCCAAACCTGGGAGAACAACCAACTCTTAAACGAAAAATAAAAAGTGTGGGAACCTTGTCATTCTATAGGGCAGAAATCATAACTGAGAAAGCACACTTCCTGGGTCCTTCAAGATGACACTGCTTAATTGATGGGACCTGGAGTCCATCTACTCTAGTTGACTTCACCAGATAGGCAGAAAAATTTGGAGTAATCTCACAAGCAGACAGGCCATATGTCTTTGTATACCTTGAAGTGGACCCATAAACCAACTAGCAGCCAATGAAGCTCACAAAGGAGGAAAGACGTATGTGCATATCACTACGCCGCATTACTGCCATGCTGCTCTCTTCTGGATTAACTGTAGCTCCTAAGTGATCTTTAAGGGCTGCTCTGTTAGAGTGCTTTACAATAGTCCACTTGAGAGACTTGAGAGCCCCTCTGAAGAGCCTCTCGGTCCAGGAACAGGTGCAACTGGTGCACCAGATGAACTGTGCAAAAGTCCTCTTGACCACAGATAGCTTCTCGTTGCTTTTCAAGCAGGAACTGTCAGGACCCCAGACTGTGCATTAGTCTTGCATGGGGAAATGCAAATACAGTAACTGCTTCACACTGTTTGTATAATGTAAGTAGGCATTTAGAGACAAGTATCTCTTCTCATCCCATCTATTTCCTATCCAACCAGCTTTTACACTTCATTTTTTTCTGTTTTATTTTTCTAACACTACTCATTTTTTTCAAAGATTAAAATCCCAAGAAAATTTATCCATCAAATTTGCTTCCTTCTCTTTTTTCGTTTGCTTGAAGAAAGGAAGGAAGGAAGGAAGGAAGGAAGGAAGGAAGGAAGGAAGGAAGGAAGGAAGGAAGGAAGGAAGGAAGGAAGGAAGGAAGGGCAAATTACAATACTAAATATGATTATCTGGAAAAAATGCACTCTACATGGGGCTACCCTTGAAGAGTGTTCAGAGACTACAGTTGGTCCAGAATGCAGCTGCGCGAGCTGTCGTGGGTGCACCTAGGTACACCCACATTACACCAATCCTCCGCGAGCTGCACTGGCTTCCTATTGGTCTCCGGGCACAATTCAAGGTGTTGGTTATTACCTTTAAAGCCCTGCATGGCTCAGGGCCAGGTTATCTTCGGGACTGCCTTCTACCACATAGCTCCCAGCGACCGATAAGATCACACAGGGTTGGGCTCCTCCAGGTACCGTCAGCTAAACAGTGCCGGCTGGCGGGCCCGCGGGGGGGGGCCTTCTCTGTGGTTGCCCAGCTCTCTGGAACCAGTTACCTCCTGCGATCCGGACTACCCCCACCCTATTGGCCTTCCAGAAAGCTGTGAAGACCTGGCTTTTCCGGCAGGCCTGGGGCCGCTGATTTCAATGTTACAATCTGTGAGATCCAGCCACGAATGGTGTGTATGGCTTTTTAAATCGTTTTTTAATATTTATATTGTTTTAATGTTTTTATACTTCTGTTGTAAGCCGCCCAGAGTCCCTTGGGAGTTGGACGGCATAAAAATGCAACAAACAAACAAACAAACAAACAAATAAAATATGTGCAATAAAATCTGCTTCATTTATAATACTGAAATATTGACTGAAAAAAGTTGCTGGGCTAGGCAAATTCTCAATTTGGAATATGGAATATATTTTGACCATGTTTTCTTGAATAATAAGAGTCTGACAACAATAAAAGCAGCAACAACATAACAACAATGCAAGTTCCATATAATATAAGGTCGCTGTAATTGTGTTAGCCCAGTATAAACCAACATGGATAAAGACATTAATCTTGTGTATTAATCTTGTGTATTCTGCTAGATTAATCACTGAAGTTGTTACAAAAAATATTCTTCTTGGTTAAGAGAATGGAGTATTCTACAAGCTTAATCATATTATTTGAAGGAAAACTGCAGGTTAGAGAATCAAGAATTCTAGCTTTCAAGTACTCTTTAATTTCATTATTCCTAATTATGTTTGTCTGTTATTTTTTTGTTTCTCTGTTCCAAGCTTTTTCTTTCTTTCTTTTTTTAGTTCTAACCAGAGATAATAAGTGAAAACAGAACGATTGCAGGAAGAGAAGTACAATTTCTCCATGGGGAAAAGCAGTAAAATAAGAAAAACATTAGACAAGAGATTGGTCTTCCAACCGGATGGAGAAAAATGGATATAACGAGAGAGAGCTGCTTTGGAATAGAGTGAAAAGAATTAAGCTACAGAATGCCACAGACATTTGATGGTTACATTGATGGGAATTATATCAAAAAGGGTGCTTGATAGGATGATGAAGTAAAAGAGATGCTGCATGAAGAAAGACATATAAGACATATAAGAGAATGATTGTGACAAAAAAATGAGGATCAGAAAATATATTGCATAATATATAGAGAGAAAAATAATTGCAAAAAGATAGCTTAAGAAGGCAAGGAGTGACTAAGATTAAGAGGCACAGAAAATGCAATTTCAATTAAGATAAAGCCGAGAGGTTTGAAAGTAGGTGAAGATGGATCAGTGAAGAGACTTCAGTAGAGTAAATGAAATTAAAAATAAAAGTGTTGAAATTATTTGGTATGAAACTGACGTGAAGGAAGAAATGCCGTAAGATGTATTTTGGAGATTTTGAATGGGAATGACACGATATGTCAAAGAGTGGAATTGAAAGAAATGCTTGTTAATATCTAAGGGGAAAATGATGAAATGGAAGACATAAATGTTGTGAAGATGTTTTAAAAATTGTCAGATACAGATGATGCAATTGAAGAAATATTAAAATATGA
The DNA here is from genome assembly GCA_003457575.1 of Thermophis baileyi. Lineage (NCBI taxonomy): Eukaryota > Metazoa > Chordata > Lepidosauria > Squamata > Dipsadidae > Thermophis > Thermophis baileyi. The sequence goes on along the minus strand of QLTV01003675.1, from coordinate 3,986,009 downwards.
ATGTGGTTTCCTAATGGAATGACTACGCAATATGCTAAATATATGATTGGTCTAGCTACAAACTAGGAGACTGAGTTCTAGTCCCACCTTAGGCAAAAAAGCCAGCTGTGTGACTTTGGACCAGTTGCTTTCTCTTAGCTCAACCCAACCCACAGAATTGAGGGTTAGAGTTAGGTGTGTTGGTTGGGAGCATGTACATACAAGTACTTTTCTATGAGCCCAACACTGTTTGGCTGAGAATTCAAATGATCCATAATTAATGCTAGGCTGTATATGATGCAACAAGAACATGGATCTAAAAACTAATGTGTTATCTTAGTCTATGTTACGTTAGAGCAGTTGAAAATGAAATTAACATTTGAAAGTTATGTACAAGTGGTAAAAAAAACTAGAGCAGATAGATTTATTTGTGTATTTTTGTAGAAAGTTTACTAAAGATGGGAAACTATATGGAAAATGCTTTAAATGTGACAGTGCCAATAGAAAGGTAATGTCCCTGCCTATATAGAGTGCTGGGAGGCGGTAGCTCCCAGCGCTGACTATGCAACTTTGCAACAAACTGCTATGTACTCATTTGTGCCAGGCCTCAGGTTTGAATAAACCTGTATCAAACGGTTCCAGAGCTTGTTTGTTTCTGCATTCGTAAGGCCTGGGGATTTGGACAAGTGAGAGGTAATACATAGCATGGGTGTTTGTCAGAGAGCCAGTGTAGTATAGTGGTTAAGGTAAAGACACTGAGGAGATCCAGGTTTTAGTTCACCTTCAACCATGGAAATAGCATGAGTTACTTTGGGGCAGTAGTTATAGAGAAAAATGAGAAAAGAGAGCATGGCTACACTTGTCAACCCTGAAGTGAACCTGGCTGAGGCCATCTTGGATGCTTCAGGGTTGTGCCACACAACTGAGGGAGGGGGGAAATACTTAGATGGGGTTTTGTAGCCAAAACAATAAAGCTTTCCTGTGGGAATCAAGGATGGTCGCACAGGGGGATGGCCAGAGGAGGAGCGAAGTAACCAAGCAACTGGCCAGTAACTGGATTGGACAGCATGACCAGTGACTTGGGGGGAAAGCGGAAAGTTTTACTCTTTAATTAGGTGAAAGCCACGGGAACGTCGGCTTTCACCAGTTGTGCCAATATGATGTTTCCAATAAACTGTTCTTTGAGGAACTGGCCTGCCTCAGAGTTCTCCTTTCTATAGGTACATTACTTGGAATGCTGACAACACTGCTTTGAGCTCCTGAACAAAAAGTGAGATATACAGTAAATCTAACAAACAAACACGCAAACAAAAATGTCTGTGTATAAAGATCTGCCTCTTCCCATTATTGTTATATTAATATATTGGGAGAAACTTCAAAAATGGTACTGAATGAATGTGGGTGGAATAAAAAAGTTTATTTACGGCAAAAGAAGTATATAGAGATGTTCTTGTCAGTAAGGAGAATGACTGCGGACCAAATCACAAAACATATCTATGAAGAAAGAGTAAACATGGTCAAAAGGAAGGTAAAAATAGGACAACTGGAATTGAATGGAGTTGATGAGAGACATGAGAAATTTATAATAGAAAATGAAATATATTTAATAATTGCTACTCCAATCATGTTTGACTCTGAGCAGTTTATAGATCCCCCAAAGAGTACTAAGGTTAAAATTAATACTCAACCACGTAACAGTGAAATGTTGTCTATCTCACCAGATGTTTTCAGCTGTGTGGAACTGTTTTAACTCATTACTCTAGTGAGATTAGAATTCATTACTTGGCCCCGTTACTTTCTTCATACATCTTCTGCTAGGGACTCTGACTTTCAGACTTTCCTCCATTCAGTTATCATATCTATTATGAGCCAAGGTGGCGCAGTGGTTAGGGTGCAGCACTGCAGGCTACTTCAGCTGACTGCTAGCTGCAGTTCGGCGGTTCAAATCTCACCGGCTCAAGGTTGACTCAGCCTTCCATCCTTCTGAGGTGGGTAAAATGAGGACCCAGATTGTTGGGGGCAATATGCTAACTCTGTAAACCGCTTAGAGAGGGCTGTAAAGCACTATGAAGCGGTATATAAGTCTAAGTGCTATTGCTAAGTGCTATATCTACACTTAGAGTGTTCGTGTTTATTTATTCCAGCTTAAGACAATATTGCCTTGAACTACAAGATGGGAGGCAAATAAACTTGATAAAATAAATAAATATGGTGTGGGCCAGTTCACGAATAGACGACTTTCTGACAATCTACAAGAGGTTATGCATGCATGTATGCATTGTATCCATGTGGCTTGTCAACTTGATCCTTACCCATTAGCAGTTGGCACCCATGATGGGATGAAAAATTTTCCTCCTCACCCCCCCCCCCATATAATATATGTAGAAGACAATATTTAATGTGAAAGAATGACATGTACATGGACTTTTATGTATGAAAAAGAAGGGGATTTGAGTTAGATACATTTGAGTTCTTACAGTTGTCTGAAAATTATCATCAAATCACGGTCACATTTGTCTGCTATCACACACTTATTTACACACAGATACAAACAGAGAAGTGAGCAAAATCTACTGAAAAACCTCACATAACATTGGATCGTTCATCTCTGTAGAATAAGTCATAACATTCATTATCTAACATTTTTTTTCTGATACCATAATTCAAACATGTGGATCTGTGGCATGGATTCCCAAGATTTTACATGGGAACTGTTTAAAATTGCTGTCAGAGATCATATTCATCTGTAGAACAAAGCATAACAAATATTTTTGTACCATATAAGCAATGCAGACTTGTATGATATTGTAGGTTTACAAGCCAGGTTTGTAATAGTCATTTGTGTCAATCTTGGTTAGGGAAGAACATGTTTAAGCAGTATAGGTCTTCCAATCGCTTTACAATAAAAATATTGCTGTGATGAAATCACCACTAATGCATTCCTGTAAGGCATATGCTTATGTAGGTAATTCACAGGTAATTATTTGAGAGGAAAATCAAGTGAATATGGTAATTTTGCAGACAAATATTCACTTTAAGTAGGATGGTGCAAAAATTAAGTAGAACTTGGAATGATATTGCTTTAAACAGAAATTTGAGATATTGAACAATTTTTATTAAATATTTGTGTTTAGGTGTACAGTAGATCTAGTGAAAGGTTTTGAATTACTAATATTTTCTGATTCCCCCCCCCCCTTTTTACGACCCTTTAATCGGGGTAGAGTTCAGGGGACTGAATGGAGCTGGGGATTTACTGGCCGGGTGCTCTTCTTGATGCCTATGTGGAGTTCGGAAGCAGATATTTTCTCTTTGAGCCCAGATAAACATCTGTCACTGCCTAAGATTCAGCTCTCAACCTTCCAAGTGGGAGGTGAGCATCTTCATCTCTAGGCCACTGCGCAGCGATAAATTTAAAAGACTAAAAGTGGGGGGGGGGACCTGGACTTATTATGCTGCTGCTACTTTGATGTAATTCACCTTTGCCCCAAAGGGGTGTTATGGTCCTATGGTGAGCCAACAATAAAAAAATATGCCTAAAAGATTTTTGGGAAAAGATAACTACTTACTGGATCCATAATGCAACAAAGTTGGGATCATAATTCTGTTATTATAAATTATCACTTTGAACAATGGTCTCTATTTTTTTAAGATACTAATCTTCTTTGCTTATTTTATTAGATGTATACCCCACCTTTCATTCCAGAGCTCAATGTAAGTAGAGCACTCCCTCATATTTGTCCCCTCAACAAAACCCTGGAAAGTAGACTAGGCTAAGAGAAAGCAATGGGTTCAAAGTCACCCATCTGTGGCTGAAGAGGGATGAGAACCTCAGTTTCTCCACTCCTAGACCAACACCCTAAACACTATATCAATAAAATATTTAGTTTTTTAAGTATACCTGGCAACATTCTGTGACTTTTTCTATTATACATGGGGAAGACCAGAGGTGGGTTCCTCCCGATTCGGACCGGTTCGCCCGAACCGGTAGCAACCCGCTGGTGACGTCACAGAGCCGGTTCGGTCGGTGCCGGTCCATGGACACCGCCATCTTTTTTAAAAAAAAAAATTAAAAAAAATGGATTTTTAAAAATTTTTTTTCTTCTGCGCATGCGCAGAAGCCGAGTTTCCAGCACTGCGCATGCATTGCCATCTTGTTTTCAGTTTTTTGGGGGGCAGGATTTTTATTTTTATTTTTTGGCACTGTGCATGTGCGTGCGCACTTTGCGCATGCGCACACCACGAGACGCAGCCACGTGGCACGGGAGGAAGCGAACTGGCAGCGAGGTAAGTTAGAACCCACCCCTGGGGAAGACTATCATTTTTTATTTACCAGAAAGTTTCCCCTTCTTTTAAAAATAAAGAACCTGCATCAGCCTGAAGAAAATGTGAAACCCTTGTTTTGAAATGTATGAAGTGCGCTGCTCAGGATTATATTTATAGAGTAATGCTGCCTTAGATATACATACTGTAGATAGATATACAGTACATGTTTGTGCATATGCATACACAAGGAAGGAGAAGGAATGTGCTGTGTGCAGTAACTTTGCAGTGAAATAAAGTTCTCTATATAGTAATAGTGTTTGGCACTAATAATTGCTGTTTGGCATCAGTTTTATAAGAATTGTCACAGAACAAATGTGCAATAGATTGTTGATGTTTCAAACAGAGGATATAGCCTCTAAATACATTGCCCAAATTTTACAAGGGAAGGAATGCATTTTAAATTATTTGTAATCAGTAAAGTATTTCCTCAAAGGAACACTGACTCTTGGCTAATGTTGCAGGTAAGAAAACCAACAGGAAGGAGTTTGGAAAAGTCAACATCCTTCTGCCAAATATGACAAAAAGATGACAGAGCTATTATGACATTATTTTAGGATTGCGATTTGCGAACTTTAATACTGTTTTCTTTAGAGACATATTTTCCTTGTATTATATGTGATCTTTTTGTTCAAAAAACTGCTTCACTCATTGAGCTTATACAAATCCAAGATTCTTTATTATCACAAATAATTTCTGAAACCTCAGATTAATGATTGCTGATGAGGCACGAGAGAGAGAGAAGGCTTATAGAACAAATTTTATTATTCTTCAGATGCTGGCCTCTTAATTTCAAATGCTGACACTGCTGGTAGGTACAACTTACCACCCAGTTTCATATTTTAGTTCTTCATGAATCAGAATGCCTCTATGACACAAACATAGAGAAACAAATAAACAATCAGAGGTGGGTTTGGACCGGTTCGCCCGAACCGGTAGCGACCCGCTGGTGATGTCACAGTGATGTCACGGATCCGGTTCGGTCGGTGCTGGTCCGTGGGCACCATCTTTTTTTTGAATTTTTTTTTGAATTTTTTCCGGGTTTTTTTTTCTTCTGCGCATGCGCAGAAGTTGAGTTTCCAGCACTGCGCATGCATCGCCATCTTGTTTTTGGCTTTTGGGGGGGGTTCATATTTTTCGGCACTGCGCATGCGCATGCGTGCACGTGCGACGCATGCACGTGCCCACAAGGCGTGGCCATGCGGCGCAGGAGGAAGCGAACCGGCAGCGAGGTAAGTTAGAACCCACCCCTGCAAACAATGAATGATTTAAATTTCAGAGCAACATAGTGAGAAATAGCTTGTCACCAAAGAAAATTGATATTTCTAATCAAAACATTTACATTTCAAGCTGGTTTGGATTAAAATAATGAAAGAATTAAAAAAACACCTTCCAATACATATGAACTAGCATTTAAATTATTGCTTGAAGACAATTACTTATTAGTACTATAGTGATTCAGAACATTGATTTTTAAAGTTTTATGTGGGTCTTTACTAGATAAATAGTACTAAGCCAAAAATGCTTGCTCAAGAAGTTGCATCTCAGTCCAATCATGTACACCTAAATATCAGTGGAGTCTATTATGATACTTTAAAGACTAGCCACATTATTAAGGCATTAAGCATTCATGGAATATACCCTATTTCAGCAGATGTATGAAGTATTTTTTCAGGGATAGAAAAACATCCATGGTTACCAGGGGGATTATAAATAGTAAGATCACTGGGCACCATTCTGCATGTGCACCATTCTGCGTATGTGTGTGTGTGTAAGAGAGAGAGAGAGAGAGAGAGAGAGAGAGAGAGAGAGAGAGAGAGAGAGAGAGAGAGAGAGAGAGAGAGAGAGAGAATGTTTTTATATATATATGCTTTTCTAATTTATAAAAAATTATTCACATCATATTCATATACTTTCACAGCTATCATGTATTCATAAAAACACTGTAAAAGGCAGCAAAAAAGCTTTCCTACATTGAAGGCCTTTTTTCTATTGTTAAAATCTCACTTTTGTTCAGTCTGTGGATTAACTGTAACTAATAGGAACAAAAGAGAATGTTTTTAGACTTACTGTTAGGGCCAGCTTGGACTAAATAGGATGCCAAAGCATAGCGAGTACAATGCTCCCCCTTTCTGAATCATTCTAAAAATGCAAATATTTGCATCATAGATACAGTTATCTTTAGTCTGAGGGAAAGACAAAGAAAATTCCTTCCTTCCTTCCTTCCTTCCTTCCTTCCTTCCTTCCTTCCTTCCTTCCTTCCTTCCTTCCTTCCTCCTTCCCTTCCCTTCCCTTCCCTTCCCTTCCTTCCCTTCTCTGATTTTGCTAGCATAAATCAAGCCATATTATAACTGACCAATTTCCTCTTTTCATTGACCTACATCAGTTCTTGTTTTTTACTCACTCAGTCTTATTATTCCAATCTTTTGCTTTAGCCTGATTAGTATCTTCATATCTTTGCAAATAGTTTTCTCTCCTCTGCTATAGTTATAACAACGGACGGAAGGAAGGAATGAAGGGAGGAAGGAAGGAAGGAAGGAAGGAAGGAAGGAAGGAAGGAAGGAAGGAAGGAAGGAAGGAAGGAAGGAAGGAAGTCCAAACTTGTTCATACTAAAGTTTAGCAAATTGTCTGCTCTTCTGTGAAATTGCAGGAAGAACAAATTGAATACAAAAGCTTTGATGAATTCAAATGCAGAAAAAATAATTTTGAGCTAAAAATTTCCTGAAGATGCCGAAGAGTACAATTTTAAGACACTGTATACAGGTAGTCCTTGACTTACGACTGCAATTGAGCCCAAAATGTCTGTTGTTAAGTGAGACATTTGTTAAGTGAGTTTTGCCCCATTTTATGACCTTTCTCGCCACAGTTGTTAAGGGAATCACTGCAGTTGTTAAGTTAGTAACAAGATTGTTAAGTGAACCTGGCTTCCCCATTGACTTTGCTTGTCAGAACGTTGCACAATATGATCACATGACCCCGGGACATTGCAACTGTCATAAATATGAACCAGTTGTCAACAGGGGTGGGTTCCTCCCGGTTTGGACCGGTTCTCCCGAACCGGTAGCGGCCCGCTGGTGACATCACGATGACATCACTGAACCGGATCGGTCGGTGCCGGTCCGTGGGGGGTGCCATCTTTTTTTTGAATTTTTTTTGAATTTATTTTTATTTTTGAATTTTTTTTCCCCTTCTGACCATGCGCAGAAGCCAATTTCCGGCACTGTGCATGCTGTTGCCATCTTTTTTTCAGCTTTGTTTTTTTTCCAGATTTATTGTTACTGCGCATGCACGAGGCGTGCCCACGTGGCACGGGAGGGAGCGAAACGGCAGCGAGGTAAGTTGGAACCCACCCCTGGTTGTCAAGTATACGAATGTAAATCATGTGGCCATGAGGATGCTGCAAATGTCATAAGTGTGAAAAATGGTCATAAGTCACTTTTTCAGTGCCGTTGGAACTTTGAACGGTCACTAAATGAACTGTTGTAAATTGAGGACTACCTGTACTCAAATGTGCTCAGACTTTTTCAGTGTCTCCAATAGAAAAGACACATAAGTGGATGCATATATGGTTTCTGCCCTAATTCCACTCAAATGTTGTTAGCCTTAACTTATTACATGTTTCTTTTAAATAATTTGGGTTGAAGTTTCTGAACATAGCTGAAATCTCTTTAATCACTTTTACGGTAGTACAAAGGGGAATAAACATGCTTTTTGGCCATAAATTTCATCCTAACATACATGTAAACCATCCTTTATGATCTTCATGCATGTTAGTTGGAGTGCCATGAAATGAAGCAGGCCATAAATTTCATCCTAACATACATGTAAACCATCCTTTATGATCTTCATGCATGTGTATTTAACAAAAATGAAGCATGTTAGTTGGAGTGCCATGAAAGTTACACCGTTTCAGATAAACCCTGGTTTCCATGCTGCAGCATTTCCAAAATGACGTATAATCCCATTCATTTCTCCTCAAAAGTGCTAAATGCAGTAAGGCAGATCTTGCTTGATCTGAGCATCAAGCCTTTCCATAGGAGGTTGGGTGTCCACCAATACTCCAAATCTTCCAATACCCACACTCATTGATTGCTTATAAAGAGTCTTCTTTATGGCTTTTGACCTCTACCTCTGGAAGGACAGTCTTTTTACAGCCAACCAGACAGTCTCTCTGTCCTGGTTCACATAAAGACATACAGCATTTCTATACAAAGTTCAGTGTAAAAACTGTGGTCTAGTTAAAGTAGCAATAACTGGTGGGTCTGACTGGGTTCACCCTTTGCACTACATCCAAAGGAGGTTTGATGGGTTTTGGCCAGTAGTGGGTTCTAAAACCCTTTACTACCGGTTTGCGTGCTCGCTTGCTCGCGCGACGATTCTGCGCATTCGCAGAAGTGTCCCGGGTGGGTGGGCGGAGCCTCCTGCCGCCGCCGCTACCGGTTCTAAGAACCGGTCCGAACCGGGAGCAACCCACCACTGGTTTTGGCTTGCACAATCTATGAACCCAAGTAATGAACATCCAATATGTAGTTTAGTATAATCTGCAAAACTTCTTGACTCTATGCTAAACTAATTTAACTTCTGTGGTCAGTCTTCATCGCTGTTGCAAATTGGTCATATCTGATCCTTCCTACAGGACTTTGTTTATCATAATTCTTGGCTTCACTGTTGGCATGTATCTCAGACATATGTATACCTCTGCAAATATATAAAACCACAAGTTCTGTATGTCGTAAGTTTTAGAAGCACTCTCTCAATGATGAAATACTAGTTATGGAAAACTAATGGTGCAATAAAGAGGATAAATTATTGTGTCATCACAAAAAAGCAGGATCTAAAATAAAAGAATTTATATGGGCAGAATAGATAGGAACGCCTCTTTTAAGATGATGCCTGCCATCTGCTGGCATTGTATGATGATGCATACGTATTGCAGCAAAAGAGATGATCTCTTCCAAGTGAAGGAATGCCTACTAGCCATGATGTTAATATCTTAAAAACAAAGTTCTGGTACTGGGTGGTGAAACTAAACAAACAAATACCTCCCCTATTTTTAAAGAAACGTTTATAATCTATACTGTAACAAAGCACATCTAATTTATAAATTAAAGAACTTTATGGCAGGTTTAAAAGTCCAGATTCTAATGGGCCAGAAAAACCTACTTTTTCTAGTTAATGCGGCAACAGTTGGAGTCCAACATAATTTGGAGCCCCAGACATTCTTCTACCTTGGTTTTGGCTTAGCCCTTTGTTGTTGTTGTTGTTGTTGTTAATAATACAAATTATTTAATCTATTTTTTTGTGGGGGGAGGGATTTTTTTTTAATCCAACCATTTAGAATAAGTCCTTACAAAAGTGGCCAGGAAGAATATGTATTCATGCCATTGATATTTATTATCCTAAGCCTTCTCCATTTATACTGACTTTTATTAGTCATCAAGACATATCACTTATTACCATTCATTACTTTGTTTTATTTTATGCTGAGTCGTTTTTATTAAAAATGTTTAATTGATGCTGAAGACTATTAAATCATGCTTTTTATTATTATTCAGAGGAAAGCTGTCATTTGGAGCCCATGTTGAGACCATGCTGTTGGCACACTCGCACAATTATTTTTATTTTATTGTATTTTATTATTCATGGCTGGTCATAAAAAAACAAAAAAACATTACCAGAAGGTGAATTTGATCAAAGGCTGAGAATGATCACAACCATCTTAGTGGGTTCTTTGTGGAGCCCAAAAATATTCCTGCTAATAAATCTACCACAAGGCTGTGCTTTATTTTATAGTATACCAGGTTTCTATTTAAGTTTTCAATTAAAAAAAATTGAAATGTCAGTCGGGACATAGAGCCTTCCAAGCAACAAAGGAGCTATGCTATCTGAGGAGTATTAGTGCCCACGAGCGCAACTTTGCCTATCTCTACATCAAAGAATCAAAGAAAACTAATTGCGGTACCAAAGCCGCATTAACAACGATCTTTCGGGTACTCTTTGCCAGAGCACCACAACTGAGCTTTCCTCTGACTGCATGCAGCACCGGGGGGGGGGGAGGGTGTAGGGGGAGAAGGACTACAATTCCCAGTATGCCTCTCAAAAGTTGCACGAACACAAAAGGAGGAGGGAGCTGAGAACGATGAAGCGTCGCGCCGGAGAAACTGGAGAGGGTGTGCGCATGCGACAAGAACCGTCGGAGAGAACTGTCCACGCAGGAACCCCTATTCTCAAAGAAGGCTTACGCCGGTCTTTGGCCCATTCCCTCCCCATGAAGAGCAGGCGGTACGCGATTTGCGCACCGTTGTTGTGAATGGGGGAGAAGGCGGGGTGCTCCTACTCTGCGTATGTGTGTGTGTGTGTGTGCGCGCGCGCGCGCGTGTGGCGGTAGTGGTGGCGGCAGCGGCGGGAGGAGGATGATGTCAGCCTGCGAATGTCAACAATGTAGCGATTGAGGCGAGTAGGCGGCGTTCCTTTGGGAAGAGCGCGAGCCACGGGGAGAGTCCGCGCAGGCGACAGTACGGGGGCTGCAGGAGCAGCGACGAGCCGCCGCCTTGCGCAGAGAAGGTCCCCGAAGCGCTCCCGCGACAGAGCAATTTCTGCCTGGCTCCCCTTCCCACCCCCCACTCTCTCTCCCCTCACCCTTCTTGCTGCAGCCTCCGCCTCCTCCTCCTCCTTTCTCCTCTAGTTTCCCTCTTCCACCTCCCCGCCCCCTCCCTTTTATATGCATATGTGTTACTTTCCCCCCTCCCTTTCCCCCCCTTTTTCGCTGCAAGACTTTGCCTCGGGAAGCAGCAGCTGGGTTTGTTTTTGGTCGCTGCTGCTCCTGCTCCTGCTGGTTTGTTGCAAAGCAATCGGCTTGTGACTCTTTCGATGCACATTTTCGCCAGAACCACCTCAGCAAACCCAGAGCCCTCAAAAGAAGATTGGGGCCGCGCTTTCGCCACCCCGGCTCTCTTCGCCCCTTTCGAAAACACTGGCGGGAAACGCGCGAGCCAGCGAAAGTTACGGTGCTAGAGGTGAGCCCCCCCTTCCCCCTCCCCTCCGTCCCGTTTCCCGGTTTCCTCCCCCCCCCCCTCCGAAGGCTGGAGGGGAAGTTTGGTGTGGCCTGGGTTGCTGATTTCGCTTTTTTTGTGACGGGAACACAAACACACACATGGTTTTGGCTTTTTCGGGAGATGCGCCTGGGTGAAAGAGAGAAGCACGCTTGCATTGCTGGACGTGGCTTGGTAAATGCTGCCACGCTTTGGCCAGTGCGGCTCAGTCGCCAGCCCCGCTGCTGACGGCTCGACCGGCGCCGATTTAGTTTTTACTAGCGAACCTACGGAAGAGTAGCTTTTATAGGGGATTGGGGAGGAACACAGTGGTGGGATGGGATATGTGTGTGTGTGTGTGTGGAGTGGGAGAGCGGATTACGGCGGGTCAGTTTTAATTGCCTTAAAGCTTCTATCTATCCCGTTGTGCTGGAGTAAAAGTGATGAGAGTAGTGAAAGCCGAGGAGAGAGGGATGGCTGTTTTGAAGGAGCTGCAGGAGGAGGAGCTCAGAATAGTAACTCTGGCATCAGAAGGAATGGTGTGTGTGTGTGGGGGGGGGGTGTCAGAGAGACCGCTCCCTCTCCCCCCGCCCCCAGCAGCTGTCAGGTTGCGAAGCCCTTTTATCCAGCCGGGAAGGAGGGAGGAAGGGGACGCTAGCTACCTACCATTGCAAGCAAATGGGAACCGGTCGTTTTACGCTCATGCCTTTTGGTACCTTGTAGTTTGGTCCTTCTATCTGGAGGACTTCAGTAACGGCGTGATGGGTCTGGAAAGGGGTGGGAAAAGCTCACCGAGCCTTAAGACACAAGTTGCAATAAAGAAAGGGGCTGGTGTGTAAGGGAACTGCTCAGATTCCTTTTGACGTTGGCTAGAATAATAGGGGTGGCTAGTGGAGAAGGAAGGGTGGGGGAGAGTACGTTTTGTTTATTATTCAGTCAGGATGGCTAAATGCTTCCTGCCAGATAACCCATTCAAGCTATCCTGCACAGGCAAAGGCACATAAATCCAGCTTCATTATTCCCGGGGCTTCGATCCCAGTTCTCCCATTAGTTTTTCCTATTCACATTCTGAGATGCATTGTGATGTCAGTCTGGTCAGCGCTGAGTTCCTTCACACACACACACACACACACACACACACACACACACACCACTTCATGGGGAGGTGAGGTTACAATGCTCTACTACACCTTCCTGTGTGTTTATAAAGATTGTTTTTTGGAGCTTGTTTATTATTGTCCTCACATTCATTCTTTCCCTTGGCAAGTGCAATTGGTGTGTGTGTATGTGTGTGTAAGTATGCTTACTCAGACATCGCCACTGATTGCTAAGTTTTTGATGTATTGATTAGTTATACGAACTGAGCTGCAAAGTGATTTTAATTAGAGGAAGCATCTTTGTGAAGAGAATAGGTGGGTACTTCTTGTCTTACAAAAGGCAGTCTTTAGTTTTTAATTGTGGCTTCTCTATCACCTTAATCTGTTGAGTTGCAAGGCAAAAGGTAATTACTTCCCACTGCAATATCTTCCTTGCCTCATGGGATGTTTGAAGAAGATAATGCCTAATGAAAGACTCTGCCTTTCCCCCACTGACTCAGGTATAAGGTGAGAGATGTTAACTACAATGATTTTCCCAGATTATTACAAATGTAACATATAAACCACATAGCTAACTCCAGTGCCTGTTATGAAGTAAGCTAAATATGAAAACGTGCTTCTCTTTTTGTGGAACAGGTTATTTTTGTAATATGGCGGCTGTCTTTTTAAAAACGCTTTTAAGTGAAGTTTGAAAGAATTCATCAGGATTTCAATGATGGAAGTCCACACAAATCTGGAATAAACTTTTAAACTGAGGCAACAGTTAGAAACACAATTTTTAGAAAATTATATTGAAAAGTAATTGTGAACTGTAGTATTTGCAAGCTAACATGTTATAGCATTTAAAGACAGGCTAAAGTCCATACATTGGACAGCACATTGAAGTCTTATGCAAAATTACTTAGAAGACTCCTGGAGTCTAGTAAATTAATGCCCCCAATTTAGGGAATATTTTTGTACTAGTAGATACCTGGATTGATTTTACTAGGAGACAAGTAAAACTAGAAACTAAAGTGGAAGCATTAATAATGAACATTAACTTCGGTCTTTGGGGCATATAATGTGAAAGTAAGAATCATTGGAAGAGACGCTGAAATGTGCAGAAATCAAAGGCAGTTGAAAAAGAGCACAGGGTAGCTGGATGATAAGAGTTGATGACACAAATATTCAAAAACTCAATTCTTGACAGGCTTGGTGAAGTGATATCCATTGGATCTCAAGGAGTTGGAAGTGACTGTACAGCAATAAAGATACATTTGGAGTGGCTATCCTAACTCTCTTCCTCTGTCTCCTATCCAGTTCTGGGCTGTGCTGCCTGTTGTCCCTCTCCCCTTTCTGGAATGTGCTCCCTCCTTCCTGTAAAACTGCTGGTTCACTCTAATCCATCACACCAACTCCTCCTCCATGGGCACCATCTCTTACACTTGCACAGTCACAGAACACAAAAAAACATATTACACTAGAGTAGCTTTTCCTTACCATCCCCTTTGTGCTCCAATGATGCTCTCTACTACCACCAACTTTGACTTGGTGGATTTGCTTGCTAACAAAATCCCAAGCTACAGTTGCCCAGCATTCTGAATGTTCTTCATATGTCTGTGGATTTGTGCAAAGTGCAGAGGCATAACTAAATGTAGTGTCAGAAGCCGAGATTTTATTTTACATCATGTCACCTCTTTATTTTTATTGTAAGATTTCAGAAGATGGGTCAAAAAGTTTGGTAGGTACTAAGTGAGATGTCTATACACACACAGTGTCGAATAAGCCACCGCATTACCTACCTTTTGTCTTCCTATGTAATGCTTTTTACTGTCTGCTGAATCTACAATCCTGTGTGCATTTACCTGAGACTGAACCTGTTTAGCACAATTGAACTTAATTCTGAGTAAATATTATATTGGATTATAAAGATCCTGAGCTACAAATCTATAGTTTCTTTGTTGCTCTATAAAAATAAGAATTTAATATAAACTTATAGAATATATTTAATATAAAATATACTTATATGGAATACACTTAATAAAATATAGGCATAGTTCCCATGTAATATAATGATGATGAAACCAAGATACCGATTAAGTGGATGTTTTGCTCCTAGGTAGTCATGGGATTTTTCAGAGTAATATTAAACTTTGATTAGCATTACATCAATGAGTTAGCTGAACATAATACCTATGTCCTCTCCGTAATCATGGTAGTCATCTGTCCCCTCGGTTAACAAGAACTGGACACAGGGGAACATACTCTATCACTAAGCAATGCTGCTGTTAAGCATGTTAGGCAAATCCCACATAGTCATTAAGTGTGATGTCAAGTGATTGCCATTTGTGACTACCTGCCGGGCTTCCCATTAACTTTGCTTATCGTTGAATATTAAGAATGGTGATCATGTGACTGCAGGACACTGTAATGGCTGCAACATAAGTCTCCTCATTCAGCATAACATTGGTTGCTGAACGAATGGCTGTTAACCGAGGACTACCTGTGCGCTCAAGGGATAATTGTTCCATTTTAAAGCAGAAGTGTTCTTTGTAGCATATTTAAAAATCAGGATGTTATTTCATTGAAGTTAAAACTTTAAACAAGCCAGAGCCAGCCTTGCTTAATTTGAAAACCATAATTTAAATTTGGGGTAAAATTTTGTAATTCCCAGGTGGGATACAGTGTTTGAATTCGTACTGTGCAGGTGTCCCGTGGTTACTTTGCTATTTGGTTTCCCACTCCATAGTAATTGACATTTCTAAAAGCCTCAAGTTCCTGAAAGCCCCTTCCGCCCCCCCCATCATAGAGTCATCTGAGTGCAAAACCTAGAGTGTCTGCAGCTCAGGGATCTATAATTGAGAGTGTTCTATAATCCTACTGGAAAGTCTTGCAAGAACAAGATCTTTTAGGAAATCAGCTGCCCAAAATTTAGCCATAAAATCCTTTGAAGGCATGACTACTGAGAGCAGCTGCAAAATTTGAAGGTAAGGAACAGACTGAGAGGAGTAAGTAAGGAGAGAGACTTTTATCTACTTACCATTCTCAACTTTGTATGCAAACATGTGTATGAATGAATCAGTACCTGTGTTTCCCCGAAAATAAGACCGGGTCTTACTTTCTTTTGGGCCACAAAATAAGGACTAGGGCTTATTTTCGGGGGGGGGATTTATTTTTTTCCATGTATGAGAGGCCCACTTCTTCTGCTTTCTCACGGCAGGGCAGGAGGCCACACGGTACGCCAGTGCCGCTGCCACGAGGCAGGGGAGTGGAGCTGCCTCACGCACCCTGCACCAGTTTACCTCAGGGCCCTCACAGCCAGGCTACCTACACCCCAACACCTGCCTCGCGGCTGTGGCACCAACACACCACTCAGCCTCCTGCTTCGTTGCGGTCGCAAGCAAGCAGAGGTCGGCTAGGAGCCACGTGGGCTCCTGCTTCTCATGGCTGCTGGTGCTGCCACTGCAAGGCAGGTGTCGGGGCATGGATGGCCTGGCTGTGGGAGCCCTGAGGTAAGCCAGTGCGGGGTGCACGGGGCAGCTCCACCCCCACCCCCCGCCTTGCCTCGTGGCCACTGTACTACAAGCACCCACACAGAATGGGTGGCTGCGCAGGCTCTTAAGTAGGGCTTATTTTGGGAGTTGGGCTTATATTAGGCGTGTAAAAACATGCTAGGGCTTATTTTGGGGATAGGTCTTATTCTCAGGAAAACAGGGCATTTGCCCATGATCCTAGGCATGTGACCCTTAAGATCTACCAGACTGATTTAAACATAAATTGTAGTTTAAGCTTTTTAAAAAAATATTTTGAATTCCTTGACATGAATCTCTTGTTAAATCCACTGTTTTAACAATTTTCTTGATTAGTTTTAAAACATTTGAAATTGTTTCACCCTTTTGAAAGTCATTCATGTATCTTTTTGGTATGGGAATATAATTTGATTTGTATGAGAATGATACTATAGCATTTTGGATAGTTGCATTCACCTGCATAAATCCATGTGGGGATTTTAAGGCAATCTTTATTATAAAATGTTAGGATATTTTATAGTAGTGAAATAAAGTTTGGCAACGCGCAGATTTTTTTCAAAGAATGCTGACATTACTAGAAGGCATCGCATCTGCCTCACATTTAAAAACTTCCTCTTAGTACAACCAGAAATCAGGTGTTGCGTTGGAAATTTTGGATGCTTAATATCAACATTGTTAAACAGAAGGGTGTTTTAAAAAACCTCACTGCATTATAAGCGTGGGAATAAGAATTTGGATTGATTGTATCCTGAGTTTTGAGGATAACTTGTTTTGTGACATGCTTCCTTTTCTCAAGCTGCAGAAGTAGTGCCTTCAGCAATGGTGTGGAGATGTTGGGTGTTTTCAATTGAGTTCCATTGATGAGCTACAGCAAAGAAATGCAAACAACATTTGCGATAAAAATCTAGCTCTAATTAATGTTTGGAAAGTATAGGCGGGAGAGACAGGTTGAGGACTGGAAGAATGACTCCATGCTGCTGCTTGTCACTAGATGTGTGGGAAATTTTACAGTGCAATCCAGTGCATGCTTACTCACTTCCAGCAAAGTGTTATAAAATCACAGCAATCTAAAAGAGGAACGTATGTTAATGAGACTTTTTCATATGATGGAGTAATGAGCGCAGATAGAATGTTTGATTGCTTTCTCATGTCAAGTGAAGTTACAGCACCTGTTTCTGTAAGAGTTTTCAAGTGTTTCAGATTTAAATTTGCTGTATATTGAAATAGTATATATGAACTCAGAAATAAATGTAAGTATGTATTGTATTTTAAATATTGCTGAAAATCCTACCTTTATTTTCACATGTCCAAAGTTGGGGTTGGAGTGCCTTTTTTAAACACCGCTGCCTATCCAGTATGTCATAGCAAAAAAAAAAAAAAGATTTTTAAACTGAGGGGTAAAAAGTAAAAAAAAATGTTACCCATATGGCTGTGTGAGTTTGCATGAACTTTAGTATTTAGAGAAAAGCATTCTGAACTTCTGTGTGCCTAAAATGTATCTTTGATATTTCTACTTTGCCTGCGCTGGTATTTCTCACTTTAGATTGCTCAATTAGGCAGCACGGTTTAGAGCTGAACTTTCCCATTTTGGAATTGTACACCCAAATTCTTTGATATTCCAAATTGATATCTAATTAGCTTTATTCACCACCAGCATAGCCATCTCGTCCTCTTTCTTGCCAGCTCCAAAAAAAATGGTTTTCCAGACATCAGAGTCACAAGGATTCTGAAGCCTCAGGAACTTGATTCCTGAAGATTTTGGTACCAGGATCAAGAACTTGATCGATGTTTTTTGAACCCGCTAGGTTTTTACAGCTAGCTTTTGGGGAAACTGAACACTATGCAAAGTTTCAGGTCTTGTTATATTGCCAGTGAGCACTTGAAGAATATAGCTAACAGCAATCTCACTTACTGTTCGTATGAGCAGTGGTCACTTTCATAATTAATTGTGAGTTTGTATAATTAATTAAATTAAATCCCAAGAGTCATTAGGTGGTATATTATAAGAATATTCTAAGAGGGGAAAAAAGACTAAAATATATTTAAAAAGAAAAGGCCAATCCCCCCACCCTCCTCCAAAAGAGAGATGTGAATTACAAAGCAGCTCAGGCAGAAAGCATTGTGGAACAATTGTTTTAACTGGTTATGGAATGCTAGAAGAAAGGGCCTTTATAAATCTCCTAGTGTTAAATTTATTATCATTTTGTTCCTCTATATTTGATCCTTGTTTGTCCTTAGACCCCAATATACAGAGCAGCATCATAGCTTCATAAAAATAATGCAGATCACTGGCTAGATATAGTATTAGATATTCAGATGCATCACATTGTTGGTTTATTTTCACATGAGAAATTTTGCAAATATTTGGTTCTGTAGTAGGAAATTTGCTAGGCATTGTAGATTAATATGAATAAAAATGTGAGTGGGAAGGTGTGAGTATTTAGACCATGTGTTTATACGCTATGTTTGAAGTACAGGAGTTGTTAGAACTAATCCAACAACTGCTTTCTATAGATTATAGATGGTATGGAAATATGATTATAATTTGGCAAATGTCTGCATGGGAAATGCATTTGCCAATCTCAGTTGGGGAGGTTTATATGTTAATATTTCCTAATGCACATCTGCTAAAGGTTAATAATAAAGGATGGAAGGGTTAAGATTCCAAGATAAGGCAAGATATAGTATCTCATGAATATAGAATTTCCTGCGATATGAGTTAAATATGAGATTGGTTACTTTTCCCCATTTCTTCTAGTAGACAGATGTATGATTTCCAACACACACACACACACACACACACACACACACACACACACACACACAATGTCCCCAAAATTTTAAAGCTTCAAATAACATTAAGAGTTTTGGATCACCTGCTACATGTAAATAAAGGGATTAAGAAGGGTTGAGGTAAACCCACTCTTTAGTCTTTAGGTTTAAGTGATAACTGAGAGGTTCCTTACCCTTTTATTTAAAAAAAAAAACATTAAAGCCATCATTTACCAAGAGCTGTTGCCTGGCTGCCTAAATGGATGGTCGTCTTTTCTTAGAAATATGGGGCATTTTAAAAAAACACAGAAAAAAGACATCTTTAAAAACTTTACCATGTAAGTCAAAACCTGCCCTCACATCATTTTTTTTATTGTTTATATGACAGATCCTAGCCCAAATTTATTCTGTTCAAAATCCTCATAAGAGCAAAATGCTCTTCTTTGTTCCCACCAGAATTCCAGGCAGACTTTGATTTAATTCAAAGCACAGCATCAGTTTACTTTGCTTTATTGAAATATATTATTATTATTATTATTATTATTATTATCATCATCATCATACTAGAGATGTAAAATTTCTGGAAATTTTGAAGCTCGGAAAAAAACCCGTTTTTTTCCGTTTTTGGGGGGGGGAAACGGAAATTTTTGGAAAAATTGAAAAAAATGCTACATTAGCACTTTTTTTGTCTTTTTAAGATTGAAAGTCATTCTGTTACTTTAGGAACATAAAATATGACTATGGACAATTTGACTTGGCATAAAATTATCACAACTAGCATATTAAAAATATAAAAACCCACTAACATGCAAAAGCAAAACTGAAACCTTTTTCTTGTTACAATAGCAGTACCTCCTAAAGGAAGAACTGCATA
>QLTV01003675.1:3902887-3948483 GCA_003457575.1 Thermophis baileyi | reverse complement strand
CCTTCCTTCCTTCCTTCCTTCCTTCCTTCCTTCCTTCCTTCCTTCCTTCCTTCCTTCCTCTAATGGAATGTATGGGGAACAAGGGGGAGAGATTCTGCCTTACAAGCAATCAGACAAGAGAGACAGGAACAGCCTAATGGATCAAGCAGTTAGAAGTGGCAAGTTTGTACTTTCCAATTTGCAAGATTCTGCTAATGTAACCATACAATAAAGTAGAATTAGTTCCTCTAGTAGCGTTTCCTGTCTGGTTTACCTGAGAGAGCTGATGTCAATCTTGTAAATCGGAAAGTACAAACTACCCACCACCATTTTTAACTGTTTGATCCATTATGGCAGGTCCTTTTTAAGTTTCTTTCTTTCCATTAAGCCACTGGGGACTTTTCCTGAGTTTTTGATTCAAGGAGAAAATTTGCTGCATAGCTTCTTCTTACCTATAGTGTATTGCTCTTAATTTTGAAGGCAGTAATATACAGGGAAAAAATGCCTTCCTGCTTAGAAAGAATGAACCTTGAAATATTATTGTATTCCATATCCTATTAGCTCAGTCAGTCTGACCAATCATGAAAGATTGGACATTGCCAGCAGAGCCACCAGTTCCCCATTTGTGGTACATTATGAGCAGTTATTCTAGGAACTGCTGAATGAATTGTTCTTGCTTCTTGAAGTCTGTGAGGGTTTGTTTTGGATTGGATCTTGCCCAGTGTCCCTCCAAGATAAGCTAATATGTGTGGAAAACAATTTTCTTATTTATCAAAAGCATTTTAGGACTTTCATCCTTGGACTGCATAGTTAGTACCTACAATTTCTGTGTATCAAGAGGATAAACTACAAAATGGAGCTCATTGAATATAATGGTAACAAGCACTTTTAGAAATGAAATAATGTTAAAAAGATTGAGGTCATCCCCTGATTGCTAGTATGCTTTCCAAATTATAACTGCAATGTTTGATATAGTGTTGCAATGAAACCCTATAAATAGGCAATTTCTTGGCTGAAGCCTCTTTCAT
This sequence comes from Thermophis baileyi, assembly GCA_003457575.1. Lineage (NCBI taxonomy): Eukaryota > Metazoa > Chordata > Lepidosauria > Squamata > Dipsadidae > Thermophis > Thermophis baileyi. The sequence goes on along the minus strand of QLTV01003675.1, from coordinate 3,947,476 downwards.
TTCACTTGGATCTAAGCTTGGAAAGTTTGGAAGAGTTCCTAATGGAAAGGTTCCTAACAGAAACGTGAATGCCCTTGTTTTTTTAAATCTAAATTGTAGCTGAATCTATTGTATGAGGCATTCAGATGAAAATCCTTTTTGGCAGCCTTGTCAGTGATTCACTATGCAGGTGCGTTTCAATTCAGTTAAGTAAACCACCACTTTAAATAGTCATTCAAATGAAGCATTGCAGTTAAAAATGGCATTGAAATGTTTGCTTTCCTTTTTTTAACTCGCCATCTCTTTCTCCTTTAGTGTCAGTCGCTTACACTGGGAAGGGCAGGGAGGGAAAAAGAAAGAAGCAAATTGGGGCTTTGAAAAAGAGAGGGCCTGTTTTAGGTGTATTATTAGACATAGATTGTGTAAACACTCTCTGTATATTTCAGTTTGCCTAAATCATAATTTATGTGATTTGATATAACAATCTTTCTGCAGGCACTGTTAATTAAGAATGAACATCTAAATTATTTTTTGGTGATTTTTATGTCTATGATATTAGCCTTATTGATCATTGTGTTTAGTGGAAATTAGGCCTTGGTTTTATAAGAATTCCTTATTTAGCAGCTGACTTGTTTAGTGATCATGTATCATGACTTCTTTAGAATTGAATTGAATTGAATTGAATTCTTTATTGGCCAAGTGTGATTGGACACACAAGGAATTTGGCGTTGGTGTATAATGTTAGGACTCTGTCCAAACGGTTGGGTTGGTTAATATAAACAAGCCACAAATCACTGTTTAATGTAATATATGTAATATTGCTTTAAATGCATTGGTGCATTCTGACTGGCAGTAACGGCCATATTAGTAGAAAATCTTTGTTTGGTGATTAAGACAAAGAAAGGCTGGTAAGAAGACTACTGTACTTCTGAATACTGACTGATTGAACGTGAATGATTCGGACTGTTATTTGCACTGTGCTATCTCTTTAAGTAAAGTACTTTTATACACTTTAACGGATCTGTGTATTGACTGAATCATTACTCATATCTACTGCAACATTACGGTTCACTGTGCAAGCCTTCAGAAGCAGAGGTTACTCTGCACAATTCCTTAACATATATGCTCTTTAGTTACGACAGTGATGAAAAAGTAACTTTATGACCAATCTTTGCATTTACGACCTGAAATAAGATCACAAGCAGAGTTGCAGTTTCACATAACAGCCACTTTATTTAATGACTGAGTTGCCTCTTTATAGGGCTTCATGGTTTGATTTGATTTTTATCTCAAAAATCATGGTTGCAATCTGGAAAGTATAGTAGGAATCAGGATGATCTCAATCTTTTTTATATTATTTCATTCCTATACCATTATGTTTTCCAGTGTGGTGTCGATAGACTCCAGGCATGGGATGACTCTTGTCTTGTAGCTCTTTAGACTGAGTACAAACTGAAGACACGCCTACTGCCAACGGTCCCCAGTTTCGACTCAGTTTAAAGCTCTGCTAGACGTGTCAGGGAGAGCTCTTAGAGCTCATTAGTATTTAGGATATTTTCAGAAAATTTCACCTAGGCAGGAGAGCAGCAACCTTCGATTGCAGAGTGAAGAGACATCGGCTTGAGCCCGCTGTTAATTTGGAGAGTGGTGCGCAGAAAAGGGGGTCAGTAAAAAGACTCCTCTGGTAGCCGGCGCCATTTTGGGGGGAGCGTGAAGGGCCATTGGCTCGAACCTGCTCCCCCAGAGCAGGAGACTGCACCAGAGTGCAGGGAACGCTCGATCGGAGTGGCTGGCTGGGCTGCCGAAAATCGCAGCTCCACAGACGTTAAAGGTTGGGCTTCGGAGTGAAAGAAGCTCCTTTCACAGCCCACGCAATTTGAGGCGCTTTTCGTCTTCTCCGTATATTTTTGGCACAAATTCAGCGGAGGTCGGAATAACAATGCTGACAGTTGCCACATTGCCTGTGAGTAGCGTGAAGGGCCGTGGGCTCAAGCCCGCTACTCAGGTGGAGTGCTCCAGCGGCAGGACTGTATTATCGAGCCGCGGAGCATAGCAGATAGAACACGAGCTGCAGTTTGCTTTTTGGACCTGATTGGAAGTGCTGGCTGGCTAGAAGCACATAGGAGAAAGGGCTCTCTTGGCTGCCTGCCCATCAGGGAGCGCAGATCCTGAGCAGTGTCTGGCACAAGCGGTGTGGAGAAGCCCCTTTAGGCTGCCTGCACGGTTGGGAGGTAGACCGGGACCTCCAGATTCTACCAATATCAGAAGACCTGCTGGAAGCAACGGTCGACTGGAGTGGTGAGATAACTGAGCCTGCTGTGGCCATTGATCTTTGGAGGTGGTTTTGGGTGGGAAGCCTTCAAGCCCTTAGTTGGAAAAAAAAAACCAAAAAAACAACAACCAGGTAAGCTGGTAGACAAGTTCATTCGATAGTGTCTACAGCTTCTGTTTGTGCCCACAGAGAGATGGCTGAGAAAGCTCAGTCGGACAGGGCGGCCAGTCGAGGCTCCAGATATGTATCCTCTAAATCCAAGAGTGGGATCAAGGAAGCTGCAGCCAAGATAAGGGCCAAGGCTGTCGCTAACAAGAAATCATCTAAGGCCCAGGAGAAGATGGAGCAGAGGCTTCAGAGGGCCTTAGAGAAGCAGGTGGCTAAAGGGGCTAAAGCAGCAGAGAATATACCGCAGCTAAGCCCACTGGCGGACAAAGGCATTATTGCAGGTCCTTCCTCCAGCCATATGTTGGAGCCAGACAATGTCAGCGCAACAGGGGGCTCAAATTTCCAGGATTGACCGCCCATGGGGGTTGCAGAGCCTGGCTCATTGGTGATGACAGATCCTGGCCGTTCAACGAGCGGCATATGGCCTCCATAGTCCCTGTCACCTTTGCCACAAGGTAGGGCGGTTTCCAGTCATAGAGGGCATCTGCCCGAGGCCACCTTCACTCCTACCGCAGCGGGGCTCCGCCAGGTGGGGGATTGTGACACAGAAATGCCACAAATAGTTCAGCAGTGGATTTCTGAGGCGGTTAAGCGAGGCTTTGAGGCTGGCAGGCAGCATTATCAGCAACCAGTATTGGTGGTACCCGACTTGCCAGTGCAGGGGAGATCATTTCAGGACCCAGGGGACATAGCTGCTTATCAGGGTCCCTGTTCCCCGGACTCTTCCACAAGGAGTGATAATTCTATCTCTGAGGAAGAGGGCCTGATTGATCAGGAGTTATCAGAAGACTAAGGGATGGCGCCTGAACAACCTACCTTCAAAGGTCTGTTCTGGCCACATTTGTTTAAGACGCTACTTTTCAAGGCAAAGAGTTCAACCCGGTTGGGTACAGACTCTACAAAGCCGGAGAATTCTCAAGAGACGGCAGATCCCACTGAACTCCTTTTTTCGGAGCCTATGGCAGAAACAGAGGCCATCCCAGCGCCACAACTATTTATGGACATAATTCAACGTCAGTGGGCTTCTCCTGGGGCTTATCCCAATCCCACATCATTTGACAAGAAATTTTACAATCTCACCCCGGACCTCACCGAGCTTCTACAGACCCCTGAGGTTGACGAGCCGGTGATGGCGCTAGCATCTCTTTCAGCCATTCTCTCAGATGCTGAGGACGTATTAAAACCAGACGAGAGGAAGGTGGAGCTAACGCTTCACAAGGTCCACCAGGCGGCTGCCTGGGCGGTCTAGACAGCCATGGCCGCTTCCTTTTTTACCCGTGCATCACTGCTTTGGTTAAAGCAAATGCAGGAGAGAGTACCGGCCAGCGACCTCTGGACACATCAAGATTTCAATAAAGTGGTGGCTGCCATGGAATTCACGGTGGATGCCACGCTGAATTCTGCAAAATTCGGAGCACGAGCCATTGCCTTTTCTGTCACGGCAAGGCGTCTCCTTTGGCTCAAACACTGGCAGGCAGACACTAAGAGGAAGTGGAAGTTGGCGCCTGCGCCATTTAGAGGGGCCAAGTTATTTGGAGCATCCTTAGAACCAATTTTAATGGAATCTAGGGACAAGAGGAGAGTTTTGCCATCTCTCTCCAGGCGGTTTGACCGCCTCCCCTCCTTTCCGTAAGCCTTATTTTCGGCCATATGCAGGGTCATGCTTTCAGCGACAGCAGAGGAGTTTTGCACCGAGGCAGTATAACCAACCAGGGCAGGGGTTCATGGACAAGAATAGGTCGCAACCCCAAAACAAGCGGCCCTTTTGAGGGGGGCAACCACCCTTTTTGTCGCTCGCGATGACTCCAAGGACACGGCTCCCATTGGTGGCCGGCTAGGTCTATTTTCACAACAATGGGAAGACACAACTACGGACGCTTGGGTCAGGGAGACCATAAAATCAGGTCTCTCTCTAGAATTTCTCTCTACTCCCCTGAGGTTTTTTATTCGCTGTCCCGTATCCAGGGATGTGACCAAAAGGAAGATCATGGAAGCCGCCATCCAGCATTTGCTTGATATACAGCCAGTGGAGGTGGTCCCAGTAGAACAAGAGGAAAAAGGTTATTATTCCATGCTATTTGTGATTCAGAAAGCCTCGGGGGGGGGGTTGAGACTAATTCTCAATCTAAAAGGACTCAACAAATATTTACGGTACTGGCGGTTCAAGATGCATTCTCTACAATCGATCTTGAAAAATGTCAGAGAGGGAGACTTCTTGACCTCCATCGACCTCATGGAGGTGTATCTACACGTACCGATCCAACCACTTCACCGACAGTACCTGAGGTTCTGTTACAACGGCAGACATCTGCAGTACAGGGCCCTACCGTTTGGACTGGCATCGGCACCCAGAGCGTTCACCAAGCTCTTGGCAGCGCTGGGGGCCTCTCTCAGGACAATATCAGTCCGGATACAATGTTATCTGGATGACATACTAGTACAAGCATCCTCTCACAGACGGGCAGAGGAAGACTTACGGGTCACTGCACAACTTCTGCAAAGCCATGGCTTCTCCATAAATGTGAAGAAGAGCCACCTCAGCCCAGCTACCTGCCTATTACATCTGGGGGCGATAATCAACACCTTAGCATGTCAGGTTTTTCTTTCACCAGACCGACTGGAGAGCATCAAGGCATTAATGAAACAGTTCCGATCGGACAAGGTGGCTCCCCTTGCCTTACTATCCAAGCTCCTAGGCAAGATGATATCTTGCATAGGGATAGTTCCTTGGGCACAATTCCATGCCAGACCTCTGCAGTGGTTTCTACTCCCCTTCCAGAGGTCGGGCAGGAGCAACTCGCCGGTGAGAGTTTGGGTCCCAACAGCAGTACTGAGATCCTTCCTCTGGTGGGCATTCAACCTCATGGACAGGGGTTGTGTTTTCAAGGAACAGAAGCATCTAACTATTACCACAGACGCCAGCCTGGGGGGCTGGGGAGCCCATTTCCAGAACCTAGTGGCCCAGGGGAAGTGGTCACTGATGGACTTACGCCAAAGTATCAATTGGCTAGAGCTAAAGGCGGCTCGTTTAGCCCTGAAGGAATTCAGGGAGCAAATTGCAGGCCATCATATCCTCATACTCACTGACAATGTGGCCGTCAAGGCACACATCAACAGGCAAGGGGGCACACATTCCAAGTCGCTCATGAGGGAGGCGGAGCAGCTATGTCGCTGGGCAGAGAAAAACATTCTTTCCATCAAGGCCGAGCACATTTCGGGGTTTACGAATGTGCGGGCAGATTGGCTGAGCAGGGCCACCATAGACCATTCGGAATGGTGCCTGCACCCGGACTTGTTCCAGGAGATATCGGATCGGTTTGGACCTCCGATTTTGGATCTTTTTGCTTCCCCGGCAAACAGCCAGCTGCCCCGCTTCTTCTCGAGATTCCCAGCTCCGGGGGCAGAGGGAATCAACGCTCTTCGCTGCCCATGGCCTCAGGGGCTTCTTTATGCATTCCCACCCCTGGCCTTGATCCCGAGGGTGCTCAGGAGGATATTAGTCGAGAGAGCGGAGGTGATACTAATAGCACCACACTGGCCCAGACGTCCGTGGTTCGCGGATCTGGTCAGCCTGCCGATTGCCAAACCGTGGAGGATTCTTCCAGACAGAATCTCCCTTAGCCAGGGTCCCATCTGCCATCCGGACCCACAATGGCTCCACTTGACCGCATGGCGCTTGAGCGGAGACTTCTGATGGAGCGAAAGTTCTCCTCCGGTGTTATAAAAACTATCCAGGCTGCCAAACGACCGTCCACCACCCAGATTTACAATGCTACCTGGAAGACATTTTGTCAGTGGTGCACCAAACGTAACATGGATCCCACCACAGTATCGGTGCCTCAATTGCTAGACTTCCTCCAAGAAGGCCTAGGTAGGGGGTTAGCTCATAATACTCTTTGGAGACAGGTAGCGGCCTTGGCCTCGATTCTGTCCTGTGGGGCTCTAGAGTCTATAGCACAGCACCCGGAGGTGCGGAGATTCCTTAAGGGAGCCACCAATTTAAAACCGCTGGTGGTTCATCGATATCCCACCTGGGACCTCTCTAAGGTGCTGCAGGCCCTCATCAAGGCACCCTTCGAGCCCCTACGGACTAACCACCTCAGTTTCCTAACTTACAAGGTGGTATTTTTAGTGGCCATAACATCGGCCAGAAGAATATCGGAGCTGGCCGCCCTCTCCGTAAGGGAAGATCGCTGCATTTTCCACACAGACAGGGTAGTGTTGAGACTGGACCCAGCCTTTATACCCAAAGTCAATTCTTTATTTCATCGAGCGCAGGAGTTGATTTTGCCGGATTTCTGTCCCAATCCCTCTCATTCCCGAAAAAGGGAATGGCACACTCTTGATGTGCGGTGGGCCTTGCGCATATACATAAAATGGACAGCGGCCTTGAGGCACTATTTGTATCATTCCAACCGGCTACTATGGGACAGAAAGTTACAGCATCGACAGGCAGGTGGCTTTGCGCGACCATTGCCAGGGCATATGACTTGCAGGCCTTGCCGAGATCTAGGGCGCTCATGGCACATTCTACCAGGAGTGTCGCTACTACGGCAGCCTGGGCAACACAGGCTTCAGTGGAGGAAATTTGTCGAGAGGCAACCTGGTCTTCGCCATCGCCTTTCATCAGGCACTATCGGCTGGACTCTTTTGCCTTGGCCGAGGCCGCCTTTGGCAGGCGGGTCCTTCAGCGAGTGCTGGGAATGCCCGGTGAGCAGGACCAGACAAGGACCCTCCCTTGAGGACAGCCAGCTTTGGTATGTCCCATGCATGGAGTCTATCGACACCACACTGGAAAAGGGGCGTTGGTCCTACCTGATACGCTCCTTTTCAGGGTGTGGCGATAGACTGCAGCCCCACCCTAGGGAAGGTCTGGTCCAGGGTATCCTTGGGGTGTTGTTGCAGGTACTACGTTCGGAGACATCGTTGTAACATTGTCGAAACTGGGGACCGTTGGCAGTAGGTGTGTCTTCAGTTTGTACTCAGTCTAAAGAGCTACAAGACAAGAGTCATCCCATGCCTGGAGTCTATCGCCACACCCTGAAAAGGAGCGTATCAGGTAGGACCAATGCCCCTTTAATGAATAATTTAGTTTATATTCCAGAAGTAGCACCTTGAGAATTATTTTTCATGTTGTGCTTAAGCAAATGTGCTTAAACCATGAAAATTCAGATTCATGGTTTTTGGGGTTTTTCGCTATTAGACTTCATATTGCTTAAGCAATCACTATTGGTCAAATCAGTCTAGTTCAAATTACTAGTTCTTGAGTTACAACTGTAATGGAGTCTGCATATCACGGTCATAAATTGTGATGGTTATAAATCAAATCACCCATGTGACCAACCTGATTTTATGACTTTTTTGAGGCAGTCGTTAAGCAAACACGGTGGTAAATGCTGGTTTTCAGCAAAACAGTCATAAAACATGGAACACATGACCGCAGGATGCTGCAAATGGCCATATATGTCGGCTGGTTGCTGAGCAGCCAAAGTGTGGTCATGTGATCAGGGGCAGCCATCAGAATTTGGAAGCCAAGTTATAACTACCCACCAGCGAGGTGTGTCATAACTAAGTGACAGTTTATAAGTTAAGGACTACTTGCATAATTTTATAGTTCAGATGTTTCTCCAGGATCCTTGGAAGAAAGGTGAGGCACCAATGTAACAGTTATAGACAAATACAGGTAATCCTCAAGTTATATTGTTAAGTGAGAAATTTGTTAGGTGAGTTTTGCCCCATTTTATGACTTTTCTTGCCACATTTGTTAAGTGAATCATTGCAGTTGTCGAATTAGTAACATGGTTGTTAAGTGAATCTGGCTTCCCCATTGACTTTGCTTGTCAGAAGGTCGTAAAAGGGGATCACATGACTCCAGGACACTGCAACCGTCATAAATGTGAGTCAGTTGTCAAGCATCCGAATGTAAATCACACGATCATGGGGATGTTACAAAAGTCATAAGTGTGAAAAATGATTATGAGTAATTTTTTTCAATACCATTGTAACTTCGAACAGTCATTAAACGAACTGTTGTAAGTCGAGTACTACCTGTATTTAACATTGGGGATATACGTTACAATAATTGTCTTTTGGACATTTTACACAGAAAAGTGGAATGTTGTAGAAACAAAATCCTGGTAACATAAATTTTCATCACTAATGAAAGTCAATTTTATAAGCTTTTTTTTTTATCCTCAAATTTTAGTTATTGATAATGGATAGAGCAAAAAAATGTTTGATCTATAAACAGCCAGGCTGTTTTCTCACTGATAGGGTCATTTGTACCTCTAGGTAGCAATAGCAATAGCACTTAGACTTATATACCGTTTTACAGTGCTTTACAGCCCTCTCTAAGCGGTTCACAGAGTCAGCATATTGCCCCCAACAATCTGGGTCCTCATTTTACCCACCTCGGAAGGATGGAAGGCTGAGTCAACCTTGAGCCGGTGAGATTTGAACCGCCGAACTGCAGCTAGCAGTCAGCTGAAGTAGCCTGCAGTACTGCACTCTAACCACTGCGCCACCTCGGCTCTTAAAGTATATAATGTCTACATTACTGGAAAACTAGGGTTAGTCTCACTTAAGAAGGAAAATATTTGATAAACAGGACATTTTTAAAAAGTTTATGTGATGTGGCAGTTGATTGTAACTTTGAATTTATTATAATGATTAAATTTGCATTTATTCATGTAAAGGTGTTACTTACAACATAGGGAAACTTTACAAAAAGAAAAAGAGGCAAAGCATGCATAAAAAGCTCTACTGTTTTCCTGTAGAATTTTGTTACGTTAATGGTTGTGTGAGATGCTTAGGACTACCCTGATTTATAGAGGGAAAAAGTATTGTGAATCATAGTGATACCAGAAGGTCAAAAGGAAGTTGTTTCTCATCATCATCCAGCTTAGTGTGGTTTATTCAAAAGTGGAAAAGACTTGTCAGAATAGCAATATTTCTTTCCTGTGGTTGTATATGTTGAATGTTTAATTTTTATCTGTGACTACTGCCCTACTAGTGCTTAGAGAGAACGGGTCTGTTCTACTTTAACTTCATTTTAATTTGTTATTGCAATCAGCTTAATACATAGTAGCAAAATAATACTGGGACATTGATTTACCCTTTCGACAGACTCCATATATACATTTACTCTTTATAAGCACCTAGTTGTGTGCTTATTCTGTGGTTGTTGCAGTGCAGCTGGAAATTACGTAGGAGACAGTTGGCTTCCTCTGAGACAGTTACAGGTGGCCAGATGTGGGTGGGGTGAAGGGGGGAGAAGCTGTGGGAGAGGTACAACACCCACATCCTTTGGCATACATTGTAAGAATTGCTACTGTTTACTGCGATGTGTTTTGTGCTACAGCAACTTTGATCTGTGCTTTGCTTTGCTTTCACTATTCACTATTTTGGTTATACCTGAGGTTTGGTTTTAGAATACTGTATACCCTCTTTTAAGTTAGTGAAACAGTTATGAAGTTACTTGGAATTCAAATACAGTAAGGATTTAATGCTTTATCTTACACTAGAAGATACCAGTTCTGATTGAACAAAATTGGACCTGATTCCTGCTGAGTTTGTAACCCTTTGTACCATACTCTTCAACCCTGAAGGGGTCCTTGACAGCATGAATATCTCATAAGACTACAAAAGGTTCAAGGGAAAGAGGTGTCAACATGTATGTGGTGATCTGCTGGTGCCCCTTTTAATCTAAATCCTTTCATTGAAATTCTCTTTTATTTTCAAACATAGCTTTCATCTACTTTGCAAGATCAGGCTGGTCTCTGCATTGGAGACAATAGGTCCTTAGATGTTCTCAAGTAGCTTAAATAGAATAGAATAGAATAGAATAGAATAGAATAGAATAGAATAGAATAGAATAGAATAGAATAGAATAGAATAGAATAGAATAGAATAGAATAGAATAGAATAGAACAGAACAGAATAGAATAGAATTCTTTATTGGCCAAGTGTGATTGGACACACAAGGAATTTGTCTTTGGTGCATATGCTCTCAGTGTACATAAAAAGACAAGATACATTCGTCAAGAATCATAAGGTACAACACCTAATGATGGTCATAGGGTACAAATAAGCAATCAGGAAACAATCAGTATCAATATAAATCGTAAGGATACAAGCAACAAGTTACAGTCCTGCAGTCATAAGTGGGAGGAGATGGGTGATAGGAATGATGAGAAAACTAATAGTAATAGTAATGCAGACTTAGTAAATAGTTGGACAGTGTTGAGTGAATAATTTGTTTAGCAGAGTGATGGCGTTTTGGGAAAAACTGTTCTTGTGTCTAGGTGTCTTGGTGTGCAGTGCTCTATAGTGTCGTTTTGAGGGTAGGAGTTGAAACAATTTATGTCCAGGATGTGAGGGGTCAGTAAATATTTTCACGGCCCTCTTTTTGACTCGTGCAGTGTACAGGTCCTCAATGGAAGGCAGGTTGGCAGTAATTGTTTTTTCTGCAGTTCTGATTATCCTCTGAAGTCTGTGTCTGTCTTGTTGGGTTGCAGAACCAAACCAGACAGTTATAGAGGTGCAGATGACAGACTCAATAATTCCTCTGTAGAACTCCTCAGCAGCTCCTCAGATGTTCTCAAGTAGTTTTCTAAACAGTTTCCCCAGAATTATTTGGATATTCTATAGCTCCATAGAATATGCTGTGCCATGGAAAATTAGAAGGGCAGTTTGTCTTGGCTATGCTCAGAATACTAAAACTATTGCTGTTCGTAGAGAGATTGAGCTCTTCTGGAGAATTAAGATCTATTATAGTTTAATGCCAGTTTTGAACAACCACAGTAGGTTTGTCAGATAAAATGGGAATAAACCATGTGTGTGTCCTTGGACTATTAATTTAAAAAATAGAATATAAATATGCGTTTTCAGGTTTTCACAGAGTGATTTTTCTGTGGGGTTTGGGGTGGGTGGGTTCCAAATGTTAATAGATGATGAGGATGTATATTGCGAGACCTTCTATTCATTTTTAAATTTCAGCTGTTGGAGCAAGACTAATTAAGATCCATTTTTCAGTAGGGCTGAAATTGGTGTCGAATGCATGATTAATTGTAATGTGAAGTAATGCATATTGATAGACCAAATCAGCAGGGTTTAGGGTTTTTTAAAGGAAGAAATTACAAATACAGTAGGTGGATGGCATTTTTCTTTACACTCAGTGTAAATGTCAGACTGACACATTATTTAGGTGTTCACAAATATGCTTAAAAAAAACCACTTGCGTTTTGTTGTTCCCTGAGGATGAGAAACTCCAAAGCCTTAGCAGAGTATTGCACTCAAGTTGTTGTGCTACCTGGATAGCAGAACAACAAATAGTAGTAAAGGGGCTCCTGGAAAAACTAATCCTATATAATCCCTTGATAGAAGAAATACAGATGCATTTAACTTTTTTTAAGGCAATCCCAAAAAGTTCCAGGGTGTACTTCCAAGCTGACAATATTGGAATCTGAAGATGGGTGTGGGAAGAAACCAAGCCAAGGAATTCAGAGTAGCATTCCTAGCACTCCCTTCACTTTTTCTTAATCACAACAACCTGAGAATGAGTAATTGGCCTAGATCCAAGGCCAATAAAATCATTTGGCACATAGGAAAAAACAGTACTACTATATTATTATCATAATCATCATCACCATCATTATAATTATTATCATTATCTCATAACATCCAAAACCTGTTGCTTGAGGTAATGCCAACCATAGTTTTCTAGAAACTTCAACTTTTTTTCCCCTTTTTAGATGTCTTGCACATACAATTTTGTTGCAAGCCTTCCTGCTCAAAAAATCCACAAATTCTCAAAAAGAAAATACTTATCCATTGTGCTTTTCTTGTTGCAGGAACATCTGCAACCCTATATTGTTTTTCACTATAAGCAAGCTTGTTGATGACAGCAGTGGAAAATAATTCTCTACCCTTACTCAAAGCCTTCTTTTAACATTGAACTGTCAGTTCCAAATCTAGTTAACACTTTTGCAGTTGTGCAGTAGACAGGGATGATGCCATTTTGGACACTGAAGAATCCTATTTTTATAGTACAAAGAAAATTATTTTTCATGTCATGGTATGAATTCCATACCATGAAGTTTCTAATTGACAGTTTCCTTCAGCTTCCAACCTTACTCTTAAGTTATAAGGACTTTTATAAACCAACTACATCAGCTTCTGCCCTCCACAGTCCCTTCTTCTTTGAGGGGAGTGTAGTTGTTTTTCATTAATACCTTTGCAGTCTATGTTTTAAAACTCGTGTACTCTCACATAGTGTGGCTTGGTTTCTTTATAAACTGGTTGTTGGGTCCAAATATTGATAGGTTATGAGTACTTGTCAGAACTTTATTCATTTATGGTCTTCAGTCTTTCTCATACCAAAGGAAAATGTGTGAAAACAACTGGTTTATCCTTCAGAAGTTAGTAACTTTGCTTCAAGCCAGAAGGCCTGAGTTTGCTATTCAGAGGTGTGATGAACATGAATAATATACCTTGAGTGTGTGTGTGTCAGAGCCCCTTTCTCTCTTTGCTATGGTCAGAGAGCCTCTTCTTTGTTTCAAATTGTCCTTGGAAAATCTTCTTGGGTCTTAACATTTTGCAAAACTTTTTACATTTCTGTAAAGTTTGTTTCAAAAAACGGGCCCAATCTCTCTCTCTTTCTTTCTTTCTATATAACCAATTTCTCAGTAGCCTGGAATACAAATATTTCTTGTGGTTATATCTATTTTTGTTGAAAAACTTCTTTAAAAGCTCCTAAAATAGAGAAAAATGCAATTTACTCTACAATATCATCAGTTGTTATTAGTGTTGTGTTGAATAAGTGTTTTTATGTCATTATATAAGGCTTTCAGGCTGAAACAATGCATTCTGGGGCATATTTATCTCTCTCCTTTAATAGGTTTCTGACTGTGCTTGCTTGAGGCATATTTTAGAGTTAAATGATAGTCCCATCTTCCAAAATGTTTATTTCAGCAATATCATACCATATGGACATTGATATACTTGATATTTTCAATCTGTTCAATTGCTTGCCTTTCATTGCATTCTTTTTTGTATAATATTTGTGTTGGCCTCAAAGAAGAGTCCCTTTCGCTCTTTCATTCTTTGTTTTGTTACTAATCTGTAGTTTGATTTTTTATTGTCAAAGTTCAGATTAAATTTATGGAAATATTTAGCAGTCACCTATGTTTAAAGAAAGAAGAATTGTATTTAATTTTAAAGTCTATATCTAACAATCTACTTAGGAGGAAGACTTTTACTACTTAGCTAAATATCAAAGTTCAGAGAATCAAGCTAATAATACTGTACTGAAAAAGTAACACCCAACACTTGTATATCATTTTCATTTCTACTTACTATTTAGTGCATTGGGATTGGTGAGCTTCAGAAATAGCTTTTATATCAAGTAACAATTTCAGAGTAGCTATTTGTTTTCACTGTACTTTTACTTAGCCAGAATTTCATTGAATAGCATAGCACTTGCTGAGCAGAGCTTGAAACTGAAGTACGTTGGTTGAAGCCCCACTCCAGTATATATACTAGAATTCATAGGAGTTATTCAAAGCGATATTTTGATTAAATGAACTTCAAATAAAAAGTATTATGTATCTCAAAATAGCAGTACTAAAAATATCTAGGAATCCAAGTTACGACAAAATCAAAATTGAGACTTAGAAATGATCTAAATTTGAATATGGTCATTACTATACACATTATGTAAGTATGTGCATGCCATAAGTAAACTTCAAAGGTATAAGGGGATTTCTATAAAATAGGTCATATAAGAGGAGATGGTCGATAGTTTTTTCCCCAAGCAATTTAAGAATGTTCTATGACTAGCACTTTGAATTATGCTAATAAACCAGTTGGAAGCACTGATATTGTTACAAAGGCCTGTTAGTTCTAGTCTAAATTTTATAAGTTGCATTTTGTTCCAACAGAAAGCTACTTTCCTGAGTAACTTTCAAGAACCACCAATAAGCTCTTATCATAATTAATAACAACAACAGTAATAATTTATTATGTGGCAGGTGAGTGTCGGTTTGAATTCTAAAGTCCCAGAGTACTTTAGCTTCTTCATTTTCTGTTACTTTCTCTACTTTATGGTCCCATGTTGCAGGCAAATGTATTTCTTGCAGAACTTCCAATGCACAATTGTTGCTATTTTGTCATGCCATTTGTAGTCAATCTGTGTCATCTTCTTGCATAAGCTAGCCTGCCACTCAGAGTTAACAATTGTTGATAAGAAAGACAAAAAAGTCTGGATAGTAGACATAGGCATTACCTGGAAACAGCAGAATAGAAGAAAAAGAACTGGAGAAAATCACAAAATACAAAGACCTGCAAATAGAAATAGAACAACTGCAACAAAAGAAATCAAAGGTAGTACCAGTAACAATAGGCACCTTGGGTGCAAACCCAAAACAATTGGAGCACCACTTGCACATCATTGGCATTGACATATTCACCATCAGACAATTGCAAAACACGGCTTTACTTGGGACCACTTGATAGGTGGACAAAGATGTCAAATCTAGTCTGAACATCTGGCTGACTGTGTGACGAACCATCATTTATTAAAGTTGTATGCTCCCCAATTACCCATAAGATGAAGTGAGGTAACTCCTTCTCCCTTGCCATTGGCCGAGGTGATTGTAATGTAGGTGTGAACATGCTCCTGGCTTAATTGTTCCAAGAATTACTTCAGCCAAAACAAAATAAAGCTATTCCTAGTCAGAGCTGCCATTTTGGACATTAAAAGGGAAGGCTAGTTCAGGAATACCTTTAAGGTTACACTGGAGTTTTCAAAAGCAGTGTGATCTAATTTATAATTTCATGATTTCCTGTTGTTTTGTGGAAATTAAGCCACAAATAATCTCTCATCATTTTTTCACCTGAATATTCTGAATGCTTGTGTCCAACAGATGGTATGGTATAGGCAGTGCTAATTATACAAAAATAAAATGAGAAATGTACTGGAAAATAAATCATATAAATCAAGTAGATTGTTAGCCACATATGGAAGACATTGTCCAGTCATGGCTTAGTTATTTATCGCAAGGATAAAAGGATTATGCATAAGATATTCAAATAAGGAAATAATTTTTCACCAGGTTAAAAAAAAGATTCATGACCAATTATTTTAGTATAAGCCCTAAAAATGATTTATTTTTGAATTTTAATTCCTATCTTATATCTTTGAGCAATATTAATTTATTTGTTTTCAGATTCCTCTTCATTTTTTATTTTTGCGCGTACAAATCATAAACCTTTGCCAAAAGAAAAAGAAAGAACAAACCACCTTACTGTATATCTACTCATTATTTTTTCTTTGTTGTCTTAGGAAGAATTTTCATTCCAGTCTTTTCCATTGTCTTCTGTATAGATACATTTTTGCTGGTCCACATTGCATTACAAGGAGGGGGGGGGGACTTTTCAGGAGATAGTTTTATAAATTAAGAAATAAGTGTTTCTCTATTTTTCTTTTTTTTAAAAAATGAAACCTGTGCTCTAAGAAATTGGCCCTGTTGAAATAGACTTATTTGGTAATACACATGTCTCTGACTTCTAAACATCATCTCAGATGCCAGCCAGGCCATACTTTAATTCTAAAACTGGTGATAGTGCTCCATCCCATGCCAGGCGCTAGAGTGTTATTGGCTAGGAAATCTGTGTGTAGCTAAATTGGGAATTCCTCTAGTTTACTTCTCTCAAAATAGCTCAGCAACTCAGCTCATAAGCTTTTGGACTCTTCCATGATTCCAAGGTTTTTTTGTAGAAAGAACTGAAATCTTTAGAGGTGCTGCTATCTTGAAGCTGGCGTTTGGATTGTGAGTCCTAGCATTCTTACTTCTATTGCTTGTACCATGTATGCGTGTATTTATATATTTATATTTCAAGCAATGTTCTTCA
Source organism: Thermophis baileyi (assembly GCA_003457575.1). Classification (NCBI taxonomy): domain Eukaryota; kingdom Metazoa; phylum Chordata; class Lepidosauria; order Squamata; family Dipsadidae; genus Thermophis; species Thermophis baileyi. The sequence continues at coordinate 3,931,146 of QLTV01003675.1, read as the reverse complement.
GAAATTTAAGCTTCTGAAAACATGACAGTGAATGGTTTTAACAGGCCTGTGAAATTCTCTCCAAATGTCATTTAGTATTTAATAGGCTCAGTGGTATGATCTAACAGCTAATGTATTTGGTTTCTTATTACCAGCCTCATGAGATTTATGGATTCCCTGCCTGCCTCTCATCCCCTCTTTTAAACTTTAGAGTTGTTTGCCAGAATATGTAATGTTGACTATGGTGAGGATCAGGGATAGACTTATTTATTGGAAATAGGGGGTTAAGAAGGAATCAACCAAATATTTGTAAATCCTACAGTTCAATACATTTTCTTGTCAAAAAGAAAGCTTCCAAGGTGTGTATGTGTGTGTGTGTGTGTGTATAATTTAAGCAATATATATTTGGTGTGGAGATGGAGGTAGTCTAATGATTGTACCATTCATTACTTTTGTATGGTACAATGCCAAGTAGAATACAAACATTTCATTTTCTTCTTGGATTTATTGAAATACATAGAAGGTATATGATTTTAAAATGCCACTGGAAAGATTCATGAGACACACCAAATTTAAGGATAGCTGCTGGTCATTTATTAATTTGTTCTGCATGATTCCAATATCCTGAAAGATTGCTAAACATTTCATGGGTCAGTTCATAGTTCAATTGAGAACTTTTTGAGGATAGAAATATTCTCTGTTTTACACCAGCTTCATCTTCTATTGTACAGTTGTATACTTTGGAAATTTAAGAGAAAGGGAAAAGCATGAGGTAGTGTTTTCAGAATGACTGTTAGACCTCAAAAATGGGTAATGTTGAAACATGTCAATCTGTCTTGGCAGCTTTAGAACACAAATGTGTTGTTGTTTTTCTTTATTTTTGGATTATGATTTGAAATAAATCCATTTTTAAGATAGTTTGGTCCTAAAAGAGAAATCTGCACAGTGGATCTTGTTATGTATAGAATGAAATTCTGAAAAATCTTTAACAAGATTAATGTACAGTATCTAAATATTTATAAAACTTAAATGAGATTATGTTGCATTGAGAATATTCCTGTTTTACAGTGAATATGTTCTAGTATTGACTCATTTTTATTTAATTTCTCTTGCTTATTTAACTTTATACTTTAAAGCAATAAGCTACAAATTTGCATGATTGCCTGCTTATGATTACTGTGGGGCTAATTGCATTAAATCAGTTGTTCATAGATGCAGAGTATATTAATAGTTGAAGAAAACTGGTATCTTTATAACCCACAATTTAATTGCTAACTGAACCTTCTGCATTAAACTGTTTTGGGGTAATGTAATTTAGTATTGTGATGAAGCAAATTATTATTATTATTAGCACTTTATTGGCTAGGATTCAACATAGCATTTCCTTACTTAGTGGTACTAACTTATTTGTAGCAAAAGCATATACCCTTTAAAATATGTCACTTGAAAGTACAACTGAAGTGTGCAATTTATGCACGGAGTTACAGCCTCTTAACTAAACATTGTCTTGGAACCAGACTGCACCTGAAAAGTGGCCACTGGCATTAATATTTATTTGGTCAAATAAAGATGGAAGCAAATGTAGAGGTTATCTGGGAACTTCACATTTAAGTATCCTTTGTTTAACTACTAAATACCGTATTTTTCAGAGTATAAGATGCACCTTTTTACTCCCAAAAAGAGGGTGAAAACTTGGGTGCGTCTTATACACCAAATGTAGCCCCACCCAGCCCCCCCACCCTTTGGCCTCTGCCTCCCAGCAATTGACCTCCTTGCAGCAAACAGAACAGAGCCTGTTAATCCAAGCAACTGATTATCAGCTTCCCGAGCCTCAGCTGATTGAGGCTGCAGGTAGGCCACGTGCTAAAACTGAAAGTGAACCTAAAGCTGCAAGGAGGCAAATTGCTGGGAGGTAGAGGCCAAAGGGTGGGGGTGGCTGGGTGGGGCTACATTCGGTGTATAAGACGCACCCAAGTTTTCACCCTCTTTTAGGGGGGGGGGAAAGGTGTGTCTTATACTCCGAAAAATACAGTAGTTGCTTTAGGCTGGCAAGTTTCTGTTTTTAAGTGAACAACAATAAAAGTGTCCTGTTTTAGTATTAAGATAAGGCAGCTGAGTTAAACCCTGACTTAGTCATGTTTGGAGTAGATCTATTTAAATAATTGGGAGGAGTTAGTGTGACTACATTTAAGAAAACTTTCTGGCATTAATATACTGCACTTCAATTATCCCTCCATCTACTCTTGCTCTGCCTTTTTGGTTGCCCTGTATTCCATCACCCTCAACACCCTTGCTGTCCTGCACTCTACTATGCTCTCCCCCACTCCCTATACTGTGCCCCCCCCTGCTGCCCTGCATTTTGCTGCCTTCACCCCCCCCCGCTCTCTGCCCCACTCCTCTACTCCTTTCGCTCTGCCAACACTGCTGCTCCCAACTGACCTTTGCAGTCTTGCTCATGCTGCTAACAAAGCGCCTGCTGACAAGGATCATGGCCAGCCACTGTCTCACAAAGGGCCAGGCTGCCCCTCCTCCTCAGCAGGATGAGGAAAAAGATGGTGAGCTGAACATGGCAGGAACAGCAGTGTGGGGGGCAGGAGAATGGGGGTGAGGGGGAAGTGCAGGTAGCAGACTGCAGGGCGACCAAAAGGGCAGAAATGGGGGGAGATAGCTGGGTGGTGGAAATTGAAACAGAGGCAAGCATGGCCGGTTAGGAGATGTGTGAGGTCGTTTCTGCTCTGTTGTGTGAGCCAGACTGGGTGCAAGAACTGAGGCGAGGAGACAGAGGTAATGGTTAACACATGAACGTTTATTAACTGGCTAACTGAGAACGAAGACAACGTGCCCGTTTGACAGCCGCTATTTATAGCCGGCTGTCAAACGGGACAGCCAATCACAGATTTCTTCTGTTCCGCTCCTAGAGTGGTCCGAGGAAATACCGGAACACAACACTCCTTTCCGTTTAGTTAGCGCAGGTGTAGTCCTGCAAATATACAGGACGGCGTTGGACCCGCCCTGATCTTCTGGGCTCAGTAGCGCTGGCGAGCGCCTGCTGGTCGAGGTCAGCCGGTGAAGGGACAGGTTGCAATGGGTCCTCTCTGCTCAGCGGCACGGCTTCTTCAAACAACACGCCAGGAGGTGCAGGTGAGTCTGGCCGGTTCCGGTCGTCGGGTGCAAAGGTGTTCGGTAGTAGATGCTGGTTTATGCCCGGATCCTGGGAGACAGGGGCCGTGGCCCTAGGTGTGCTTTCCTCAATCCCCGGGACCCCATTGGCTGCCCATCATGCCCTCAACTGATCTATATGACGGCGCCATAATCGGCCGTCCTCTAATACCACCCTGTACGAATAGGGTCCAGTAACTCCGGCTACAGTGCCCGGCAACCATAAGGGATGCCCTGAATAATTCCGAGCGTAAACCCTACTACCCTCACTGAAAGAACGGGCAGAGCCGGTGGAATCTAAGGGTCTCTCAGGAGTGTACTGTGGGTGTAATCTATCTAAGGTAGTTCTCAACCGCCGTCCCATCAATAGTTCGGCAGGACTCCTGTTCGTTGCTGAACATGGCGTCGTATGCTGGGCTAGTAGCAGCTCGTCTACCTTTTCCTGCAAATTTCCGGGACCCAACTTCCCGAAAGCTTCCTTCATGGTGCGCACCATGCATTCGGCCATGCCGTTACTGGCCAGATGCCACGGTGCAACTAGGCCATGTCTTATGCCCAAATTAGCTAGGAAAATTTCGAACACTGCCGAAGTTAGTTGCGGACCGTTATCTGAAATAAATAAATCCGGTAATCCATGGGTGGCGAATAGGGACCTCAGACTTCTGATTAGAGCCTCCGCCGTGGTGGACGACATTAATTTAACCTCCAGCCATCTGGAGTACGCGTCCACAACCAAAAACATTTGGCCCCGTACAGGTCCCACAAAATCAATATAAACGCGCGACCAGGGCGCTGCACGGGTTTCCCATTCCCGGGCTGGGGCCCTAGGAGGAGATGCCCTAGAGATCTGGCAGGGGTCACAGGTAGCTATCCGCTCCTCAATGGCACTATCCATTCCTGGCCACCACACATAACCACAGGCAAGCGCCTTCATGCGCACAATGCCCGGGTGCCCTCTATGCAAAGTCCGCAGCACAGCCTGTCTCAACGGGGGAGGAATGACCATCTATGACCCCATAACAAGCAACTCCGCTGTACCGACAGTTCTAACTGCCTGGCCTTGAATGGTTGGAAAACCGTGGCCACACTTTCACTCGGCCAACCTCTTTGCACCCAGTCTATCACACAGGACATTACCTGATCCCTAGAGGTAGCACTAGCAATGTCAAGGGCAGTAACCGGGAGGTGGAGGTCATCAACAAAGAAAACAGAGGATGATGGGGCAGGATCCTCGACTGTAGCCGCCAGGGGCAACGGCTCAAGGCATCTGCATGGGACATGTTTCTCCCTGGTCGATGTCTCAAAACATAGTCATAGCTCACGAGGAAAACAATCCAGCAAGTCATACGAGGGGAGAGCACCTGAGGAGTTTGACGATCCCCAGCCATAAGACTGAGGAGAGGCTTATGGTCGGTCACTAATTCAAAATGCCGACCGTAGAGATAATGATGAAACCTCTTCACACCCGCCACTAAAGCAAGTGCTTCCTTGTCAATTTGTCCATAATTGCGCTCAGCAGCTGCTAAAGTCCTAGAAAAAAAAAGCAATAGGGGCCTCAGAGCCATTAGGTAACCTATGGCTCAGAACGGCGCCCACCCCATAAGGGAAGCATCGCATGCCAGGACTAGAGGAAGGGACTCACAAGACTGGGTTAGGACAGCATTAGACGTAAGGAGTTGTTTAACAGCAGCAAAAGAGGCGGACTGCCTCTTGCCCCAGACCCATGGAGCATTGGCATCAAGGAGCCGGTGAAGGGGTTCGGCGACCAATGCTTTGTGCAGCAAAAAAATGGAATAGAAATTGAGAAGGCCGAGGAAAGCCTGTAATTCCGCCTTGTTAGTTGGAGCTGGTGCATCTAGAATCGCTTTAGTCTTAGCCTCAGTTGGATGAATGCCCCCAGAATCTATGAGGAACCCGAAGAATTCCACTTGTGGCACCGCAATAACACACTTTTTTTCCTTGACCTTGAGGCCCACCTGCTGAAATTTTGACAACACAGCCCTCACATGGGCGATTAGCTCAGGATGATTGGTAGCCGAAATTAAAACATCGTCAAAATACGGAATAGTTCCTGGGATGCCAGACAAAAGCCGCTCCATCAAACTCTGAAACAGCCCAGGTGTAATACTAATTCCGAATTGAAGTCTTCGGCAACGGAATGCCCCGCGGTGGGTGATGATCGTCTGGGCTTCCGCTGCAGCGTCATCAACAGGCAGCTGTTGATAAGCTTGGGACAAGTCCAGCTTCGCGAAAATGGTGCCCCTCCCCAATGAGTGCAACAGGTGCTGGACAACTGGCACCGGGTATGCGTGCGCCGGCAACGCGCGATTGACAGTGCATTTGTAGTCAGTGCACAAACGAATAGAGCCATCAGCTTTGATAGGTGTCACAATGGGGTTTCCCATTTTGAATGGTCCACTGGCTCTAACACGCCCTGGGCGATCAACTTGTCCAGCTCAGCGTCCACTTTAGATCTCAATGCAAATTGCACCCAACGAGGCTTAAGGCAAAATATAAGCTATTTGAGGGTCCAGATTGAACGTGATGGGGTTGCCAGTATAAGTGCCCAAATTGCCATCAAAAACTGAGGGAAACTCCTTAATAAGCGCTTGTTTGTCAGAATCATCCACCACAGCATTGATTCCGCCTACGGTTAACCCCACGCGTCGAACCAATTGAGTCCTAGTAGGCTAGTGAGGGGCTTTTCCACCACCACAAGGGGTAGGCGACCACAGAAGGTCTTGAACTACACCCTGAAATGACCTTTGCCTACAATGGGAATAGGGTTTCCCTGATAGTCTTTAAGTATTATCGGACATGGCAGCAAATGACATTTGGCTATATTCGGCACCAAACGCTTGAGCATGCTCCAGGACACTATTGAGGTGGCAGACCCCATGTCTACTTCCATGGGGCAGTTATGACCCTCTACCTGCATGGTGACCTGTATCTTATTTCCCGGGTCGCATTGAGTCTGGCGGATCGTCGCCTCTCGGCGCCAGTTGCTCTGATAAATAGCATAGCAGTCTCTGGGCTTGAAACTTGCTGAAGGGCGCCGTTTCTCGAGGAAAGATTCAGAAAAAGGTGGCAGTTTCCCCGCTTGCACACTCGCTATGTGGCTGCAACGGCCGCAACGGCGGCAAACCGCATCTTTAAAATTACAAGCCGACCTCAAGTGATTGCCCCCACAACCCATACAGGGGCTCTGGGGGTTAGATCTGCCTTTCTGCCAACTCTTGTTGGGCGCTTCTTTAAGGCGGCATATCTCGTCCTCAGTGACTAGCTCCTCCACCTCCATAGGCGGCAATGGGTCAACTGCATTAATTCTACGAGACAGAGTGGGGCTGTGGACTACATCCATCTTAGCCAAAGACTGGCTGGACATTTCAGCCGCTCTGGTCTTGTCCAAGGCAACTTGGAATGTGAGGCCATGCATAGCAAGCAAACGGCGCTTAAGCCGGCTGTCTCGCACTCCGAAAACCAAATGGTCCAACAAGTAGTCTTCGAGGTTAGAAAACTCGCAATAAAGTGCTGCTTTTCTCAGAGCCGTCACGTACTGATTAATCATAGCAATAGCAATAGCAATAGCACTTAGACTTATATACCGCTTTACAGTGCTTTACAGCCCTCTCTAAGCGGTTCACAGAGTCAGCATATTGCCCCCAACAATCTGGGTCCTCATTTTACCCACCTCGGAAGGATGAAAGGCTGAGTCAACCTTGAGCCTGGTGAGATTTGAACCGCCGAACTGCAGCTAGCAGTCAGCTGAAGTAGCCTGCAGTACTGCACTCTAACCACTGCGCCATCTCGCCCTCACATTGGTTTCTGTGGTAAAAAGCATAACGCCGGGCACAACGAGATGGTGGAGGTGCATAGTGATCCTTTAGCTTAGCTAGCATTGCTTCCACGAAACGGTGTGAATGGATTGAGGGGCAAAAAGAGCCCTCACCGTTTTGAACATCTCAGTGCCACAAAATCCCAAAAAATAAGCACGTTTCCTGTCACCAGAAAGTTCAGTGTAAGCATTAGCAATGAGGAAGCATTTGAATCTAGCTACATACGATTCCCACATTTCAGCAGGAGGATTAAAAGGCGCGAATGTGTGTTGGGTAGCCATTCCTGTCAGCTGAGGGGGGGGAATTTATTGGCTCACACAACAGAGCACTGGCGATGAAGGTGGGATCGCGGAACTGAGGCGAATATAGCCGTCATTAATGACGAGTCGTCATTCAGGCTGAAGTAACCAGAAAAAAAAAAATTCTGGTTACTTTAGCCTGAATGACAACTCGTCATTAATGACCGCTATATTCACCTCAGTTCCGCGATCCCACCTTCGTCGCCAGTGCTCTGTTGTGAGCCAGGCTGGGCGCAAGAACTGAGGCGAGGAGACAGAGGTAATGGTTAACACATGAACGTTTATTAACTGCCTAACTGGCTAACTGAGAACAAAGACAACGCGCCCGTTTGACAGCCGCTATTTATAGCTGGCTGTCAAATGGGACAGACAATCACAGATTTCTTCTGTTCCGCTCCTAGAGCGGTCCGAGGAAATACCGGAACACAATAGTTTCCTAACAACAGTGTGGTCCTGGAGTAACAACAACAACCTGGAATACCAAACTGCCATTGTTAAGCTATGTGGTCATGTGATGTTTTGCCTAATGACTACCTTCCTAGGGTCATTAAATGAGGACTTTCTGCAAGTAAGACTGTCCTTCTCTGTCTTACTGCCAGTTGTTGAGAAGAGAGTGATTACAACACACTGTCACCTTTTTTAAAGAATTGTCTCAATTTTTGCCACTGAATAACTAGTTTTGAAATACACTGTACCATTATATAGAAAGAAAATTTCTCTTTTGATATGTTAGTATGAGTAGAGATTTTCAGTGGTCGGGTTCCCCCCCCCCCCAAGAGCCTCCTGAAAAAATGCTTGGAAAGGTTGGGAGACTTTCTGAAACCATATGGGAGGCATTGCAAAAATGTTGTAATAAAGAAGAACAAGCTCAAAACGCCTATTCTTCCCTTATCTTTTAGTAGACCTCTGTCCATTCCATGAATTGTTTGATCATTTGGCCTTTTGTTTTTGAGAGTTAATTGCTACTCTACTGATGGAGTGAGCTTTATAGGCATGTAAATTGTTAGAGATGTTGTCCACATTCAGTTTTGTTAAGTTCAGTCAATATAGAGTTAATAGTTTAATATGATACATGTGTTAATTTGCTGAGTAACGCAAAGATGTTTGTGTTATCACTAATACACTGCTGCGTAGAAGCTTACTTTGCATATATGTAAGTTCTGCTTGAATTGTCACAGCACCAATTAAAATTAGCTTCTTTTCCTCCCCTTTGCATTAGTGCAAGAGGTAAATTACACATTCACTGCATCTGGTAAAATGATATCCAAGCCCTGAAAATACATATTATAATAGGATATCTGTGTATTAAGATGGCACATAACTGTTGACTTTTGCTGCAGTAGCCAAATTCAGCTGCCACATTATGAAAACTATTTTTTCTTTTGCAAACGAAAAAGAAACTATTCTTTCTCCACAACAATAGTCCAGCAGATAGGTTGGACTGAGAACAACTATTTAGACTTATTCATTCTATTTTTGGTTTGATGCTAGATTAAATGAATGTATTTTATCATTTTTTGTTAAAGTTTGAAAGATAAAATAAATAGAAGTTTTAAGATTCTGTTTTTGAACTTATCAGCAAATATCCAATTTATATTAATGATAACTTAAACAGGGGCTCTAGGACAGAGATCCCCAATCCCTGGCCCACGGCCCACTGCTGGGCCTTGAGCCTTTCGGAACCGGGGCATGGAAGTGGTGGGCGAGCACATGTGTGCGCACCCTCACGTGAGCAGTGTGCAAGCATGTGCACATGCGCTTCATTTGTGCAAGTGGTGGGCACGTGTGCCTGCCGCTCATGCAAATGGAGTTGCGCATGTGCGCTTGCCCGCTGCATGCATGGAACCTCCCCCCCTCCCCCCAGGCCTTTCTGCAAAGCTGAAAAAGTTGGGGGAATTCTGCTCTAGGATAGGCATATAAAAATTTTCAGGATGTTTTCCTAAGAATAGATTTATCAATTTTTCTAATATAAATCTTGATTGGTACAATTTCTACATTAGTTGAGGAGGGAGGAATCACATTAAATGTGTGTATTTTTGTGAACATTACTCATAATGTTTATATTTATTTTCTTTAATGCATAGTCTTAAAATGATAGATGGTGTAGCAATTTAGCCATCACATTAATAGGATGTATATAACAGTATGTTAGGCTAATATCTTGCATGTTTTTGGATGATTGAGGCAGTGCTCTTCCTTTCCCCCTATTCTAAGAACAGTTTTGGTCTTAAATAATTTGAATATACTGTATTTTTTGGACTATAAGACGCACCAAGATTTCGAAGAGGTAAGTAAGAAAAAAAAAGTTTTTGCCTTCCCCCAGCCCCCATGAGCACTCTGCAGACCTCCCAAACCCTCTGCGCACCCCATTTTTGTGAAAAACGGGCCGTTTTTTGCCCATTTTTCGCAAAAATTTGGGCATTTTTCCCCTCCCCCAGCCCCCAGGAGCACTCTGCAGACCTCCCAAACCCTCTGCGCACCCGTTTTCGTGTGGGGTGGGGCTTCAGGCCAAAAATGGCTTTATTCGGTGTATAAGATGCACCAACATTTCCACCCTCTTTTAGGGGGGGGAAGTGCGTCTTATACTCTGAAAAATATGGTAATTGAAAAATCTATCTGCTTTGCTGAAATTGGTCTTCATAAATTACGTTTCTTCTCATTCCAGTTTCATTGGGCTCAGCTTATCAAGTTGCATTTTTTTTTGTTATATACTATACTCTTTTAATTTCTGTGACCCACCTTGACTGTTGTAATAAACGGAAATTTGGAAAATAAATTCAATAATAAGCAATGTTTTTTAGCTTCATTGGATTCTATGGAAGTTCCTCTTTCTGAGCTAACAAAAAGGACCAAATTATTTATAAAAATAAAAATAGGTTCAAGTTGCACATGTTTTTATTAGCGGAAGAGTTTGAAACAGTCTCATTTCCTATTTCATCAGTTACCTTATGCTTTGAAATTCATCTAACACCATTTGTCTTTGTTGAGGTTGAATTAAGTCAAACTAGCTCAATATTCTAGTTCTCTTAGTTTGTTAATAATTTACAATTATTACAACATTTTAATAAATTGGCAATTATTCTAGCATTTGTTTTCATTTTTAAATAAACAGGCAATTTGAATTCAATTTATCAGAAAAAAATATGGACAGATCTTGCTTGTTTATATGATTAATCATTATAATTGATACAATTCAACTCTGTTAAATAATTTTCATTAAATTATATACAATTCCTGAAGTATTTTCTCAGGAAGCATAGCATTGGATCCTGAAATATAATAATAATAATAAATGCATGCAAATTAGCATGCATTTGTTTGAGAATTCACAGGAGTGCATATAAAGCCTTTATTTCCCCCCCCCCCCAGGTTTCCGTGGTTAAGATGATTTTTTTACTTCATCTTTTTTCCCCTTCCTTTCCTTATGCATAGCACAGAAACCTCAGAGTGCCTTACAAATTAGACCAAGGATGTCAGGGAGTCTGTGATCATTTTTTGAACCTAAGATTGGAAGTAAAGCACATAAGGCATAAAAGCAAGTAAATAGACAGTGACATGAAAACAGTAAAGACAGCATAATTTTCTCTGCGGTTAAAATTCATTGTGTCTGTGTTACAATTTTTTACGTAGTGTGTACAGTATATAGTTTCCCTTATGCAACCACCAGGTTTTCTGTTTAATGACTTAAAGAAGACATTTATTTATTTATTTATTTATTTATTTATTTGAAGATTTATATTGCCACCTATTCGCACATGGCGACTCAAGGCGGCTTACAGGGGTATAAAAACATCATATATATATATATATGAAGTTTACTAAGCATTCGTTAGCCCCTACTAACATCGTCAGAGTGTAAAATCACCATTGGAGAGATACTTGCTTTTATGTGTTACTGATCAATTTGGTCATTGTGCCCGTGATGGGCCCACACCATTTCCTCCCCCCTGTAATTAGCTTTGTTGTTTTTGCCTTAGTCATGCTGACCGATGGAGGTGCGGCTTCTGTTGCCTCCTTCCCTATCGTGTATTGCTTGGGCTGTCTCTCCTGGGGGGGGTGATGCCGAGCTGTCAGGTATTACTTTGAAGGCATTTTCCCCGGCTACCTCCCCCACATCACTACTCCTCTCCCTCCCAGGCACATTCCTTGCATCCACCAAATTCATTTTTTCGCCCATGATCTTGAATCCTGCGTCATTCCTCACCCCCCATGTCCATCCCGTTCCGACGTTCCGAGAAGCCGCACCTCCATCGGTATATACCGTATATACAGTATATAAAAACTAATAAAAGGAAATAATCAAATAATAAATTAATAAAAATAATATAATAGCCCCCCACCTTTCACCCCAGTGCTCCCCACCCCTCACTCCACACCAGCCATTTAATGGACTCCATCCCGCTCTGGGTTCCCCAGGCCCGCTGGCAGAACCAGGTCTTCAGCACCTTCCAGAAGAGTGTTAGAGTGGGCCATTCTAATCTCGGGGGGAATGATATTCCAAAGAGAGGGAGCCACCACGGAGAAGGCCCTTCTGGGTCCCACCAGGTGTATCTCCCTAGGGGATGGGACCCGCAACATTCCTTGCCTCCCTGCTCTAGGTCAGGTAGATGTGTCCCTTAGATAACCTACAGACTGTAGGTCATAATCTACAGTTGGGTATAACCCCATCTCTTAAATCCTTAAGTGGTAAGAATAGAATTGCAACATTACACAAATTCTGCAATAATTACAGAAAGAATTTAAAATAACTTTTATAAGATAGAATTTAATATTGTTGATTTAGCTATTTTCCATTAACCAGATAAAATATAATGAATTACAGCAGTGGTTCTCAACCTTTTCTTTATCCCGGACTCCCTTTAAATACCTTTTGTGGCAATAGACCATGGCCACAGACCACGAAGACTTAACGCAAGATTTAAATCATAATATTTCTTCAACCTTTTGCGGACCTCCTGTGATGACATCGTGCCCCCCCAGGGGTCTGTGGACCACAGGTTGAAAACCATTGGGTTACAATAAAGCAGCAGGTTCCCAGGAAGGAGGGAGCACATTCAGAGGACAGGGGTAAGATAAGAGATAGCATAGTCCAGGGCTGGATGATCAGAAGGGGGAGAGATTTAGGATAGCCATTCCCTAGAATCTCCCAGGTAATATATCCTTTAGGTTAAGGTAGAATAGGCTTAGTGTGGCAAGAATCAACTAGAATAACAAAGTTGGAAGGGACCTTGGAGGTCTTCTAGTCCAACCCCCTGCTTAGGCAGGAAACCCTATATCATTTCAGACAAATGGTTATCTAATCTCTTCTTAAAAACTTGCAGTGTCGGAGCATTCACAACTTCTGTATATACGTCATAAGCAAATAAAGAACTGAAATTTGGCCGATTATTTTGTATTGTTCTTGAGCTAGACCTGACGTAAAATAAAATTTGTTTTGGAGGAAATTCAACAAATATTTTTGATGGGTATAGTTTGAGGGGAAATTGTCATTTATGTTTGATACCCATGAGTTGTTCCAGGTGCTACTTCCTAATCAAGAAATAACCCAAAAGCTATGCTTAGTTGGTTGTATGTGAATTGTTGCATGCAGCAGCTTTTTTTTCCACAATTTAAAAGCATTATGTAATTAGAGAAAATAATAGTTATTTAATTCAGTTTAATATTAAACAGAAGAGATTTGATGTCCTTGATCAACTTCTAAGTGAAATTATTTCTGGAATAGCACATTTCCATTGAGAAGAGGCTGTTCGGTTAGAATTTTGAAGACAGAGTAATACAATTAGATTTTGTTTTTAATAACCTGAAAACATACTAAGTGTACTTATTAAGGGTTCAGCCCCCTGCAAATACTGGATAATATTACATAGTTTGACCTAATTGACTTATCTTCGTAATAGAATGCCAAAAATTACTTTCTGGATTTCCTAATTGCATTGCTGTACTTGCAATCTGAGTACTTCATCAGTAGTAAAAAAAAAAATGTTGCTTTGTTTGTGTTCCTGAACGCCCCAATCACAGTACATGAATACAATTTGGAATGACTTGCAGACTTTATCATTGTAAATAATACCTTGCCTAATTTTTTAATTCCTTTACTCCCCCCCACACACACACACTCCTATAGTATTTTCCCTGAGGCTCTAGCCTCTAAGGCAGAGGTGGGGAACTATGGCCTTTTTATGATTTGTGGACTTCAATTCCCAGAATTTCTGAGCCAGCCATGTTTGTACATGGCTGGTTCAGGAATTCTGGGAGTTGAAGTCTACAAATCATAAAAGGGCCATAATTTCCCACTCCTGTTCTAAGGCAAATGCCAACAGGGTCAAGATCATCCAGTTCTTGCAAAGAGGCCATTCCACACTGTACATACCACAACACAGAAAGCACAACTCCTGGGCCCCAGTAAAATAATACTGTTTTACAGAGAAGACCTGGACATAAGACCTTCTTGCCTTGACATAATTGCTTGGTAGTTACCACTGCCACTTCCTATTTCTTTGGAGATGCCATTACATTGCACCCTTTCACATAGCCCTGGTATGTGAGAGAGGTGGAACACCACAGCCTATGTTGTGAGTAAAAAGGGAGAAAGATGAGAAGTGAAACATATGCAATTTCTGATTATTGTAGCTTTGAGGCAAGGGGCTACAAAAAGTATTCCCCCTGCTTCTTGGGGGTATGGTTAATAACACAAGATTATAATGTAAAATTAAGTACATTTTCTTATTTCTTACTTTTAAATGAAAAGTTTCTGTTTTGATTTTAGGTAGTTCCATGCAAAAAAACCTCAGTGTGTAAAAATAGAGAGCTGTTCCAAACCACAGGCGGTAACTTTTTTAAAAAATGATATCCTATACAAAAACTATACATAACGATCTAAGACTGAGCCAAATGCTAAAATGGTGCCTATTTGCTTCTTTTTGAAAACACCGTGATGTTAAAAAATGCCAGTTTGCATCAAATGTACAGGAACTGTACTTGTAAAGAATCCATAATAATCAGAGAGACGTTGTTAGAGAGAAATTCCAACAACATACACAGTAAATCAAAGACCTGATTGCAAATTCTTAGCTAAAATGCTTACCTGTACTTTAGGAATAGCTGGTATTTCTGAAACAATGGAATCATCTTTATTTCTCTAGAGTCCTTCCTAGTTGCCACCTTTAATTAGAGACTCTGGAGCTGGGGTTTTTCCCCCCTTAGCTCCTTTTCTTTGCTCCAGGACCAGCTTGTTACTCTTTTCATTTTCTCAGGAGATTTGCCTCCCATTCCAAAGGGAAAAAAATGACATTTTAATCAGAACAGAAGGGCTGGGAGGAATCTCTTTTTGCCTGGGTGTCTAAGCCATTCCTGAATCTAATGAGGTGTTCTGTATTGGCTATGTCTGAGCCAGCATCTTGGTGTCTCACCTGAGAAGCTGGCAGATAGCAAATGTAATGGGAGAGCTTGCCCATTTGCTACCATTATAATTATATTTTGTCAAAAAATATATAATAAATATTAGTATTCTAGAATGACTGAGGGAGAAAAATGCAAACAAATAATAAAGATGGAATCAGCAAGCTATTTGGTGTTCTTTCATTATTTGGTGAAATGGAATTAAATGTGTTAACAAATTAAACATTTTATTGTGTTCAGCTAAACTACTGGGATATATGAATTTAATATGCAAAAATTTTAGAAATTTATTTAGGTTTTTGTTTTTTTGGATGCTTTCAGAGATTCTTTCCTAACATCCTTTTAACACCAGTCACAAATGTTTCGAGAGAAGCTAAACTACAAAATGTATAGACTTTCCTTGAACGTGTTTCAAAGGCTCTTTGTTGAAGATAAGAAATGGATTTCTTTTTCCTTTATATCCCCTCACTACTGACCTATACATTTAAATAAATTAATTCTAATTCCTCATTTTTTGCAGTTTTATTTTCTTAAAGTCTACCTATCAATTTTTACACATTTTGTTAAACACATTCCCTAATCTACATATATTTCCAAGCAGTTTTCCTTTGTAATTGTATATGTTATTTTCACAAACACACACATTTTACTCAGCTTTCTTTTTATAAATATGTGTCTTTGAGGATTTTTTGAGAGCAAATAATCCAAATCTCCACATTGTTTTAGTATGCATAGTGAACAAAAATTGTTTTGGTTTGTGCATTTGGGAATTGTGAATTTGGTAGGTTTGCTTAAATCTGTAAATCAAACAAATCTTTTCCCCAATTATTGCCTCACACATCAAACTTATTAGGATAGAAAAAGTATTTTAATTCTGCTATTGAAGAAAATCAGTTTAAATAAAAATTTCCAAATCTGATTATATTGTCAACACTGCCAAATTTGCAATTTCCTTTTAGAATTTAAGTAGCTTGCATACAGGGGAAGAATTTAGACATAGTATCCTTGTTTTAACCACTACCTAATTTTAACACAAAGCGTGGCACCTGCTGTGAATTTTTACTCCTTTCATCCAACTGTGAATAATGCAGGAAGGGTACTTTCTGGGCAGAATATGGTGTCAGCTTTATATCAAATGTTCCTCACGTAGAAAAGGCAGTAGCCATAGTTAGGAAAACAGTTCTTGTATTCTTTGTGCTATGACTATGTCACAATTAAATTTGCAGGCATTTGGAGCTAATTTACTGAAATGATTAACAGTTCATTCAGTACCACACCATGAAAGAGCTGCTATTTCACGATGATAAAATTGTAGTTCTGATAATAAGTATGGGTGGGGGTATATTGTCATTAGAGGAATTCTGCCGGTATAGTATCAGGGAGATAACCTTGAGAGAAATAGGCAAAAAGTACTACCTAAACAAAGAAGGCTGAAACATTCCTTCCTTGCTCCTTGCGAGATAATATTCAGAAGAGATTTGGGCAGGCTTCTACCTGATTCATGAGGGAGGGCTGGTAAAAAGGATCTGTTATTATAGCCGTTCTCTAAATCTTCCTGTGGAGTCGCTTTCCTGATTTGCTCTGTCTTGTAGGACTGAGGTATGGCTGTCATGGGCATTGTTCTGTAGACTCTGTGGTGAAGTTTAGCCTTAAGATCAGATGGGATTGCTGCTGATGTGCTTAATTGCTATTCTGTGGCTGAGTTGGCGGTAGTGCTGTCTACACTTGCCTTCTCTGGACCTGAAATTGGAGACGTTTCAGAAGTTCATAACAACCATGGACTTGATCTAGATTATTGATGTTAGACCTGGTTTTTATGGTAGTCACAATATGATCTGGAGATGAGAGATATAGTCATCAGTTCTTTGTTATAGACATATTATCCCTGTTAATCTTGGAGCTCTGTCTAGTGCTCAGCTTGATCTCTTAGGGGCTCTCAATGCCACCATCAAGGTACCTGGACCAATTCAAGGGGCTGAAGTAGGGGATGTGGTTTTATGGTTGCTCTCCTTCCTGCAAGATCAATTCCAGTTGGCATGGAGAGAGACCCTATTTTGTAGACCCAATTTACTCCCCACTCCTATCTAGGATTTTACAAAGTTTCTAGGTTAGGTTAGTCATCGACACAGAGTTGGTGAGCAATTGGAATCTTCCTGGACTCATAGTTCCTGCTCAAGCATCAAGTAGTAGTATTAGTCAAAATGGCCTTTGTACAAATTTATCTTGTGCATTAGTCGTCCCCATTTCTGAATTGGGAGGTCCTGCTCATTCATAACTTAGTCACTTGTTAGTTTATTGCAAAACTTTCTATGTGGGGCTTCCCATGAAAAGCATTTAGAATGTGTCCAGAATGTGGCAGCACATGCAGTTCTGGGTACACCACAGTATCCCACATAATATTGTTGCCATGTGAGCTGTACTGGTTCCCTGTAAGGTTCTGGGTGCAATTCAAAGTTCTGGCTGCCATCTTTGAAGCCCTTCATGGCACAGGACTAGATTATTTATAGGACCACATTTATAGTGTCTACCCTTTCTACTAGATGTGGCAGTGTGTATGTGCTCCAGGTCTTCTCTGTGAAACAGTATTATTTTATTGGGGCCCAGGAGTTGTGCTTTTCTCTGTTGTGGTATCTACCATGAGGAACAGCTTCTTTGTAAGAACTGGATGATCTTGACCCTGTTGGCTTTTGCCTTAGAGCAGGGGTGTCAAACTTGCGGCCCGCGGACCGGATGTGTCACGCGCTGGCCATGCCCACCCCCATTTTAGCGAAGGGGAAAAAAGTTGCGATACGTCACATGATGACAACGTGACGCTGCGAATTTGACACCCCTGCCTTAGAGGCTAGGGGGTCAGGATGTTAGTAGAACCTAATATGTGTTTTGCCCTTATGCTATTAAACAATTACCGTATTTTTCGGACTATAAGACGCACCGGTGTATAAGACGCACCAAGATTTTGAAGAGGTAAGTAAGAAAAAAAAAGTTTTTGCCCGCCCCCAGTAGCACTCTGCAGACCTCCCAAACCCTCTGCCCACCCCGTTTTTGTGAAAAACGAGCCATTTTTTCCCCATTTTTTGCAAAATTGGGGGCGTTTTTGCCCTCCCCCAGCCCCCAGGAGCACTCTGCAGACCTCCCAAACCCTCTGCCCACCCCGTTTTTGCAATAAATGGGCTGTATTTTGCCCGTTTTTTGCCAAAATGGCATTTTTGCCCTCCCCCAGCCCCCAGGAGCACTCTGCAGACCTCCCAAACCCTCTGCGCACCCGTTTTCACACAGGGCGGGGCTTCGGGAGGCCAAAAATGGCTGTATTCAGTGTATAAGATGCACCAACATTTCCACCCTCTTTTAGGGGGGGAAAAGTGTGTCTTATACTCCGAAAAATACGGTATGTGAGATGCTGCAATTATTTTTAATTGGGCATTGCCTTATGGCTTGTATGTGTTTTTAAAGTTGCCCAGAATTACTTGGACAGGATGTGTGGCTATAGAAGTTGGTTAAATAAATGAATATTTATTACAGCTGAGATGCAAACATTGGTGGGGAGAAGGTGAAAAAAGAGACCCTTTATTATTTTTGCCTGTTTTTATGCTCGAAATCCCCCAAATCAACATTTCCTCATGGAAAATCAGCATATTTTCTAATTTATTGAATAAAGGAAAGATTATTTGTGTTGCTACTCCACATTTTAGATAAAATGAAATCCTAATTTTCTGTTTACAAAAACATATTTTAACAAAAAGTTTGGAAAAGTAATATATCCCTGCTTACTATGGAATGTCTGAGATCCCACTTACTACATTATTTTAACAAAGTGGCTTCAAATCCATGAGTCTAAAGTGGGTTAGAAATTCAGAGGTTTAAATCTGATTCTTGTACCCATACATGAATGTTATGGGAATGCTGCTTTAGTCTTCCCACTGTTATTCATAAGAGTGCCCTTAATATTTGACATATTTCTATATAATTTTAAATTATATTTAAGGTAGAAAGAAAATGAAGAATTTCAGTCAGATTCTATTTTAAATGCTGGACCATTTTAGCTATTCTAGAGAATGGCTTGCTGTAATATGCACACGCAAAGATATTTAAGAAGTTTTAATATTTTATAGCTCTGGATAACAAAACCTAAATCTGCTGTCTAGTTTCTATGGTAACAAATACTGAAGCATGTCTAGCCAACACTGAGTTTTTGAATTTTTGTGTTAATTTTTTTTAATTTCTTATTTTTGTGGGTGCTAAACATAATTCATATTTTAAGCTTTAACAAATGTTTTTTGTTTAGGAGAAAGAGATACTAGGTGATTAGATAGGAAATGGATTAAGAAATATCTTTTTAAATCCAGATTTCATTGATATGTTTTGTATCAAATGGCTGAGAATGATTTACTTCAATTATTATAAAATACAATGATAGCTACAAAGTTTTCTTGAGGACATCACAAAAACGGTTGCCCTCCACATGCTATTGGCTTGAGTGTTTCACACTTTAAGAGTTAGTTGAAACTTGTGGTTTACCTCAAAGCTGTGGTCCAAAACCCTTATATTGGTGAGGTGTAAACCCAGCTGTTTTGGAGGCAATCCTCATCACTCAATTCTATACCACATATTTTCCCAGTATGTTGTAGAATTGTGCAGAAAGTGTAACTCAGGTCATTTTCTGTGGAGCGTTCCAGATAAATAAAAATACATATATGTGGCATTATTGTGGAGTTCTTGGTGCTCTCTGAGGAGCATCAAGGACTCTGCAGTTCATCCCTGAGTTACAAATATTCTCTTCCATTGTAGCACAATTTACACACAGCAGTAAGACACAGTTTGGCTTGGTTTTGGCTTACTTTGTTGTGCCAACTGATGCACTGGTCTTATCAACCATTGTGGGAGGGAATTTCACTTGGGATTGGCTTACAAACCATACTAAGCGAAAAACTGAGCAGCTACTATATGGACTGGTGGGGAAAGTCATACTACTGTGTGTGTGTGTATTATACACATACACACACATACACATATGTGTATGTATGTATAATGTATATGTATATGTATGTATGTATAAATATATATATATGTATATATATGTATATGTATATGTGTGTATATATATGTGTGTGTATGTGTGTATACACACACATACATATACCTATATCTACACATACATACATACATACATACATACATACATACATACATACATACATTACAGACAGGCAACAAATCACGCTCCAAGCCCAAAATTGTGCTTTCAGATATTTCTAGATCAGTAGTACCGACACTGGATCCCTACATGTTGGTGGAGAATAACTCCCATTATCTTCAAAACTAATATTCTACCACCTGTTGATCCAGGTTTGGTAATCTGCATTCCAGGCAGATGTTACCATTGTCTTTAATCCTGTTACATTTTCATTTTCCAAGACTGCTATAAAAATAAAGTAGGTAAGCTAGAGATAAAAAATTTGTCAAAAAGAAAATGACAAAAAATGGAATTTGCACCAGACAGAAATAGTAGTGGAGTAAGATGTGTAAATTTCCAGTGGGACTTACTTAGCTATTCTGTTTAAATGTCTTTAAACAGAATAGTTGCTGGGACAGAGTGATAAAATAAATTAGGATTCTGCCAAGTTAGTAATCATGAGTATAATGGGACTTCTGGGAGAGAGATATGATAAACTGAAGACAGCTCTATGAAAGCGGAGCCGACAACCTCAGTAAAGACCAAGGAACCGGTGAGTAGACTGGTTCCTTGGAACCTTTCCAGATAAGTGGAGATAATATAATATGCTCTGGATGGCTACTCCTCTCGAGGAGACCACAGGATAGCAGTTTTCCACAGGTTTGAGTGCTGGGAGACAATAGAATTAGCCATCCTGTTTGCAACTCTGAGACTTTTAAAAGACACTAAGCTCGCAAATCTTGAGTTTCTAATCACCTTTGGAAATTGCTCATTACTACTTTTAGAAGAACAAATTTGAGAACACTGGGTGGGTCTGCCTTCAATCCTGAGTAAAAGAAAGTTTTAACCATAAGCTTAAGAATTTAACGAATCTGAAATAAACAACAAAATGCTAAAAAGATTTGATCTTACAAAATTATAAAAGGACTATGGGTTCTGATAAAATTGGAGCAATGAAACTTACAATAAGATTTTGGAATTAATTATAAAGAAATAGATTCTGTTTTGGTTTTTACAAGACATAAAGAAAAGCAATTTCATAATTTCAAAAACTTTAAAATATTGTTTAATATTTAAAATATTAAAACAATAAATTGATATGTACAGTAGCAGCAACAGATAAAACTATTAAAGTACATGTAGCACAGTAAAATTACTCAAGATTGGAATATAGGGATTAGGGCTGCAGATAGACTGTTATGCATTTACCGTTAGGGATATTCAACCTATTGGAGGGTGTTGCAGAGAATATCCTCTTCCTGGTAATCATCAGTTCATTTAATCATGATGTCAGAGAGCCAATTCTCAATGACATATGATGATCTGCGGAGTATTGAACATTTCTGAGATATGCTAATTTGACAATAATCCTAAACACAGATATCTAAACGTGCCTTTCATCAAGGGAAATTGCAGCTCTGTTTTCCAGATGTTCCTTTAATGTCTCTGAAAACCAGGTTGAAGTGTGTTCCAACTGGTCCAGACTATCTAGAAGAGCAATGTCAGACAAGGCAAAAGAAGAAAAGCAACTCGTTTTAAATTGAGTGTCCAATTTCTACTCTATTATTAAAAAAAAAATTCAAATTGTTTTTGTATGTTGCGTACTGACTGGATTCTAGGCAGTGTACCAGATTAAAAATATGAAAAGACAGTACAGTACATGCAGTTAAAAAACGACAAAAACCACATCTTCTTTCATTGTTGCCAGCTACAAAGGACACCACATTCCAAAGGCCTTGCAAAAAAAATATTGTTTTCACCAGCTTCCTAAATGATAGAAAAAAGGAGGGGGTATTTCCCAATAAGCAGACTGCTGATAAGACCATCTTAGGGACATCTGCCCCTTGACACCTAGTGGGCTAGATATCTGTAGTGCTCCACCCTGACTAGTTGGAGATTCCATTTGAAGCAGATGATCCTGCAACCCAAGTCATATAAGGTTTTACAGGTGACCACCAGCATATTGAATTGTACCTAGAAGCCAGTGGCAACCAGCATAGTTCCCACAAAATAGTTACTCCATTAAACCAATTAGTACCAGTCAGTAGGTGGCAGTCACATTTTGTGCCAGCTGGAGCTTTGTTTCAGGGTGTATTAAAAGGCAGCCCTGTGGAGCAAATTGTAGTAGTTCAAGTGCAAGATGACTGGAGCATGAGTCACCATCTTTAGCAACTTCAGTTCAGAAAATTTGCATTTCAGAGACAAGTGGGCAAATGTTCTTCTAGCCACATCCTTCACCTGCCTCTTTAGCTGGAACTATGAGTGCTTGGATTATGTACCTGCTCCTTCAACAGAAGTGCCATCCCATTAAGTGCACTAGGTAAGCCAGTCATGGAGCCATAAGGCCTGTGTTTCAGCAGCTACTTACTGAGGCTCATTCTTCAGTCTGTTCTACCCCATCCGGGCCTTGCAATCTATAAGTACAATTATAATATCCAGAGGAGACATTTGTCAGTCCTTTGAGATAGGCCAAGTTAGTAAATAATCTCCACTGGCCTACTGAAACTCTACTCTTACAGAGTATAATAAAGAATCTTGAAAGTCTGACAAAGAATCTCTTTCTCCACTCCCTTGCCCCCAATACTAAAGAGAATTGAGGTGGGCAATCTTGAATTTCTTTCATAATCTTGCATTCCCAGAACAAGCTGATGTTTCTATAGTAACTATTGAATATCTTCTTCAAGGGAGTGTGATGACTCAGCAGTTAAAGAGACTTTGCTTGTCAACTGGAAAGGTAACAGTTTGAAACCCGAGCACTGTGTGACAGGTTGAGTTCTAGCTCCTGCCAACCTAGCAGTTCAAAAGCATGCAAATGTGAGTAGATAAATAGGTACCATTTTGTGGGAAGGTAACAGCATTCTGTGCATCTCAGCATATAGTCATGCTGGCCACATGAGGACAGAAGTGTCTTTGGACAACGCTGGTTCCCCTCAGCTAAGAAACGGAGATCAGCAAAGCCCCTAGAGTCAGACATGACTGGACAGGGGAAAACTTTACCTTTATCTTCTTCAAGGCCATCTCTGCATCCACTGCATATATAAAGCTGGATATCATCAGTGATATAACTAACCACACACCAATAGATGATCTCCCCTACTGGCTAGCTACATGTAGATGTTAAGAATCAGGAAGAGGACGAAGCCCTGAGGCACTCCATACTAGTATTTCTAAGATCTTGACCTCCTTTCTCACTATTGCCAGTTGGAACTGCCCACTTAGGAAAGAGCAAAACCACTGCAAAACAAGGCTCCTGCCTCCAAATTTTCAGGCAGTCCAAAACAAGAACATAGAATGCTGCTGAGAGATCTCAGAGCACCAGGAAGAGTCTGTTACCATCATCCAGTTCCTACTACAAGTCACTAGATGAGTGACCAATAGATTCCATCCCTGCCTGAAACTGTACCCAAACTGTTGGAACTCATTCTACAGAGATCTCTGTCCATTTCCTCAAGTGTTACAGACTGCATGAATTTTTTTTTTTTTTTGCCATTTATGAGACTTTACACATCTGAATGAATGTGAGAGATTATCCTGGCTCATATTCCCCCTGAGAGAGCACATCCTCCTAAATAATACCATAAATTGATATCCCACAGAAGCAAAGAAGAATTAATGTTTCACTGCCCTCGCTACCATAGAGTAGGCTTGAACTTGAGGCCAAACCTCCATCTGGTTATCCTTGGTTTTTTATTAGGATCACTCCAGGAATCTCCTAAAATGCTTCATCTCCCAGAGCTCCTTAGTAAAGTTCCAGCAGATCCAGGTAAACAATTCAGGAATAATTCTATCAAATACTTTTCCTAATTCCATAGCTTAATTAAAGAACCATATCAAGCTATTTGTCACAGTTGTCAGGAAAAGTCTGAGGTTGCCCATTAGAAACCAACTGGATCCGTAAATGCTTCAGACAGACCATCTTAATAAATGCACCCCCACCCTTAATAGAGGGCTATGGCTTTGCAGCTAAGAGGGAGACAGATTATGAACCAACCATGACAATGGATAGCTCTTAACGTCCTTCATTTTCTGATGGTCTCCTAATTTCTTTGAGAAAAAGACTAATCGACTTTATAAGTTGGAATCATGATGACTTGGGACAAGTCCACAGTGTCATGGCGGTTATGAATTCCCAAGCCACACTATCTCATTTTCAGTACATGGAGGCTGATATTCTCCAGGATGCAAAATATAGGAAAATCATCTACAGTATGGTGATGAGATGAAAGAGTTTAGGAAGAGAAAGCAAATATTATACCAGCCTTGATGGTGCAGTGGTTAGAATGCAGTACTACAGGCTAACTCTGCCCATAGGTTGGAGTTCGATCCCAACAGGCTTGAGATTGACTCAACCTTCTATCCTAACAAGGTCAGTAAAATGAGGACCCAGATTGTGGGGGACAATATGTTGACACTGTAAAACAGCTCAGAGGGTGTGTAAAGCACTATATAAGTCTAAGTGCTATTGCTATATCCCAGTGATGGCTAACCTTTTACTCGTTGCATGCCGAAAGCGCGTGCGTGCGTGCTGGCACCCATAATGCAATGCGCGCATGACACTCCCCCCTGCGCCACGCCCCCTTGCATGTGCGCACGTCCCCCCGTGCATGCATGCGTGACACCCTCACGCTCCCCCTGCCCCCCGTGCATGCGCGCATGTCCCCCCCACCCCATTTTGGGCCTAGCGGACCTCCCTGCAGCCTCCTGGGACCAAAAATGGGCCACGGGGGGGCGCTGCACCCCCACACCCGATTTTGGGCCTAGCAGGCCTCCCTGCAGGCTCCTGGGACCAAAAATGGGCTGCATGGGGGGGCACTGCACCCCCCACACTCCCCCCGCACATCGCGCATCTCCCGCATGAGCCCCACCCTCTGCGCATGTGCAGCAGATACCTGAAAATCAGCTGACCAGCAGGAGGCACATGCGCATGCCCGGTGGAGCTGAGCTGGGCAACGGCTCACGTACCCGCAGAGAGGGCTCTGCGTGCCACCTGTGGCACACATGCCATAGGTTCGCTATCACGGCTATATCCAATCACTTGCAGAAGTTATAGAAAGTTCATGCATTTGCTATACAGTCCAGGATGTCACTAAGAATTAATATGAAAGGCATCCTTTGAAAAAAGTGTTTTATAGAACCTCTACAATGTTGGCATCAGAAACTATGACCATCTTTTTTTCTTACTTCCAGACATGCTTCTGGGCAAAAGGCATGTCGAGAGCCGAGGTGGCGCAGTGGTTAGAGTGCAGTACTGCAGGCTACTTCAGCTGACTGCTAGCTGCAGTTCGGCGGTTCAAATCTCACCGGCTCAAGGTTGACTCAGCCTTCCATCCTTCTGAGGTGGGTAAAATGAGGACCCAGATTGTTGGGGGCAATATGCTAACTCTGTAAACCGCTTAGAGAGGGCTGTAAAAGCACTGTAAAGCGGTATATAAGTCTAAGTGCTATTGCTATTGCTATTGCTATGTCAGACATTTACAGGTTGCCAAAATTTGCATTATTCTACATTTGAGGTTTGATTCTTCTCTCCCATGACTTGACCTGTGCACCTTCATCTCCTTCAGAGTTGCTAATACCATCTTTTATAAAGATGTTCATTTTGGAGAGGGTGCTCTGTCCTTTGCATGCCAAGAAATCTTGGTTTCTGTCTCCTCCTAAAAGGATTCCTGGTGGCAGAAGCTGGAAAAGATCTCTGCTTTGAAAGTCACTGCAGGTTAGCAGAAACAGCACAGAACTAGATCACTTAACAATTGTTTCAGTATAAAACAGCTTCATATGTTCCACTTCAGTAGTGAGATGGAGAATCAGTCACCTTTTCAATTGCAGTCATTCATACATCTGCCTGTCATGATAAGAATTGATGTCAGTTCTCTCCTCTTGTCTGCTAGTATCGGATTTTTCAACCATGGTAAATCTCCTATGGGGTCTGTTAAGGAACCTTGTGAAGGTGAATTTTTACCCTTGACACATTAGTTTGTGGGGAAAGGTTGCATCTTCAGAATATTTAATTTCTGCAGAAACTACAGCTTCCTGAGTCTTTTTTTTTTTTGTCTCTTTCAGAACAAGATTGTCATTTTAAACACACACAGAAGCACGCATGCACACATTAGTGGCTAGTAAAGTTTTTTAGTTTCTACATTTTTGGGCAATATTTAACTAAGAATTCCACCTTTCATCAAGTGATATGTTTCAGCTGATACTACCTAATTTTCTCATAACTCATTATGTTTCCTCAAATGAATGTATCAGATGAAAGAGCTTATTGTTTGCAGCAACAGTGTAAATATATTCATGATTAATATGGGATTTCAAATGTAGGTGGCATTAGACAAAGAAACAGAATTTATGTATGTTTGCATTATATGTGATTTATATTAATTTTGTTTACAAAGAAAACATTTTAGCTTAACTTTCTAGCAAAATGTTCTTCCTATTCAAGGACCATTTTCCAGAAATTTATTATCTGTATTAATACAAAACATGGTGAAACAAATGGCAGCTTGTGGCCCACCCACCCCCATCTCATGATATATGAACCTATTAACGCTCTAAAACTAGCTTCAGAGTCATTATTCCCAGACTTCCTATCAATGCCATTAGGCATTACCATAAGCCATTATCATGGTAGGAGTAGAAAAATTGGTGTAATATTTCCACAACTAAAACTTACGACTTCGTTATATTCTTGTATACTGTTGTTTACCACCCAGAGGAAAATTTGGTAACTAAATAAAAGTTAGTATTTGGATCACAGGCGTTCTCAAAGTTAGCAAGTTTGTGCAGAAAAAGTGGGGTCCAGATTAACCCAACCTATGCATCCCCGTTTAGTTTTTTTTAAAATAATTGTGCCCCCTTCATTTGTTTACAACTCCCCCCCCCATCATAGTCTGCAGTTTGTGAATCTCAGTCTTAGATTGCATTACTTGTAGTAACCCAAGAGGCAGCTGTTTGCATCAGTACAGTACAGCTAGGGCAAGAGATTATACTGCACAAGCTGAAGGCGCTTTTGCTGCTTATCCTGAATTTGCTTCATCCTAAACTGAATTTTCATCCTAAAAGGAGAGGATTATATTGCTTTAAAATGCAGACAATAGACTAGTAGGCTTAATTTTAAATTTTAAACCTGTGCATGTCCTGTCTATATTACCTACCTCAGATATTCGTCATTCACCAGTTTTAATTATTGCTCCTCTACTCGACCTACAAATTGCCAAAATGCTACTCTCCATTGTGTGTCTTGTGTAAATAAACCTATTTCTAAGAATTCTGAGTGTATAGGAAGGGCTCTGTTTTGAGAATGCCCCCTGTTTTTAACACTGTTGTCTCAAGTGTCACCATTGCCAGTTCTAATTTCTGTCCACAAGCAAGTGTGCAAATGTCAAGGGATGCACATGCTTGTGATCCCACGTACAAGCAGGAGTGCCTGTCTTTGCCTCGTCATAATACAACAGCACTCTTTTTGTTCCCAGCTCAGTGAATGGGAAGAAATTCTTGCTCAAAGTGGTGTTTTTTTAAAAAACCAGATTCCAAAAGATGCATGCAGCTTCAGAGGGAAATTCTTTGTACTTCACAGTTGCTTGTGTGGATGGGAAGCAGATGGCAGGCTGGGACACCCGCTCAGATAGCTAAGGAGCCAAACATATGGTTAATAGTTAGGAGAAATAGCTTTTGGGGCCAGAGCTTTGCTGACTGCTTCACATTACAGATTGTTACAGTGTGTCATTACATTGCCAAGCTAAGTGCTTAATACCCACTGCGGGCTCTGAGAATACTCTTGCACAAACGACTTTCAGCTCTTTGCTGGCACAAATCACAAAACTGATGTCATAGGCAGCTTTAAAAATGCCACTTTGCTTCCCCCTCTCTTCCTACAACAAGGTAGAGCTTGGCTATTGTACAAGCTGAGGCGCAGCATCTTGTGTTTTCCTTGCGCGTCTGACTTGGCTTAATCCATTTCCTTTCAGGATCATTTACTAACCAACCAAAGGGTTACCTGGACGGTAGACTTGCCCTTACAAATTCGCCATTAGAAGTTCCTGTTTTGGTGGCTGAGGGCAACGGTTGGCCCCATGTTATCTAAGGAACTGCTGTGCTCATTCATCTGCTTTTCATGGCCCGCTTCCTTTTATTTTTAGCCAGATCCGTCAAGCCTGACAGGCGGGTAATTTGAGCCAGAGAAAGGGCAAAGCTCCAGGTCTCTTCTACAAAGCGATTCTTCCCTGCCTCCCTCCTGGGAAGCCTCCAAACGTGGCCTGCTTGAGGCAGATGGATTTGTTGAGTCATGTGAGATCATTTACACAAAAACACAGTGAGGCAGTGAACAGGGGGAGGGGAGAAGTGTGGGGTGTGGGAAGGGGGAGTTCAGTGAGGAGGAGAAGTAAGTGAGGGAATGGGTGGGTGGGTGGGTGGGTGAGGGAGCGT
>QLTV01003675.1:3846675-3902843 GCA_003457575.1 Thermophis baileyi | reverse complement strand
GAGCGTGCAGCGCTGTTGACTCTGCTGGCGGGTGTAGAAAATCTTCTGTGAAGCAGCTAGACAGGAATGCAGCCTTCTTTAAGGTAATGTCTAGTTTACAGTGGAGGGTGGAGCCATGGCAGAGGGAACACTTGAAAACAGATTATTCACTTACAATGAAAGCCACAGCGTGCGCCTCCGTGGGGGTGGGGGGTGCGGCTCACTTGACAAATGGGCAACAGAGTCAAACTATTGGGCAGGACTGTGTATTTTTGAACCAGAAATATCCCTTGCCTTCAAAAGGGAGGGGGAGAAAACCAGTGTGGTGATGCAAAAAGGAGTTTGCTTTGTCTTGACGCCAGCATGCTTGGTATATGGGGGATGGGGGTAGTAGAAAAGGCTGGAATGCAAACTGGAATGTGTAAGCTTTCTACATATTATTTAAAGGGGCAGCCACGACTGGGGAAGCAGTTGGGGTGTTAGTCCGCCGCATTCAGACAAGAATGATCATGGCACGACTGAAAGTGAAGGATTTGATTTTGTAGTCGCAGGCAGACACATAGTGATGAATGACCGAGGTTGTTGCGTTTGTGTTCCAAACGGTGGATGTGGATTTGTTCGTTGTTGCAAGTAGCAAAACAAAACGGGGGGAGGGAAGGGAGTTGGAATTTTTCATTGCAGTGAAGAACAGTTTGCGATGTAGTGTGGATGTGTGTGTGTGTTAACATGTGCATGATGTAGTTACAGCTTTAGACCAGTTTTCTGTTCTGTGCTTGCCTTCCTACAACTCTCTCTTAAGAGTTTCAGTCTAGAGGATGGCAAGTTGAGGATTTTTGACTTTTGCAAATTTAAGCTGGGAAAAAGTGGGAGAGTTAAAACATATTGCAAGAGAAAAAGCATAAAACAGGAGATCGAGCTATATCTAGAGATGCTATGCTTGGTTATTTAAATGCAAAGCTGAAATATTTGCCAATGCTGGCTTGTCTAAATAAGTACTTTGAAATACGTTCTGCTGGTATTTTTTAGCCTGCTTTCTATCTTCTTTGAACTTTTATTGATCTTTTAAAATCTAAAAATCTTGCACATCCTTTCACACAGAAAACAGCCATCCCAGGAGAATACATAGGTTTTTGTATGGGGAAGTATTACAATATGTGAGATCTTAGTTCTCTCTTACATTGTATTTATTTTTTATATTTTTATCCTGCATTTATTAGCAAGTAGCTCAAGACAACAAACATTCCTTCTTGTGTTTTCCCCACAACAACCCTGTTAGGTGGACTGGGCTGAGAGAGAGTAACTGGCCCAAAGTCACCCAGCTGGCTTTCATGCCTAAGGCTGGACTAGAACTCATAGTCTCCTTGTTTCTAGACCAGCATCTTAACACTACACCAAACTGGTACACCACTGTGAGAAAGTCCACGGTCCTATCAGAACCTTATAAAAAGCATTGTATCTTTCTAAAATCCTAACCAGCAATCACACTGAAATATAAATACATTAACCTACATATGCATAAACTGTATAGCAGGGTTTTTCAAACTGTGCTCTGCAGATCTACGGGATTCCACATGAATTTAATAGACTCTCATGAGACATCAAGGGGGGGAAAAGCTTACTCTAATTTAACCAATTTTCTACCACTACAGCTTTGCCTCTTGATCAGCAGTTACAGTATTCAGGTCCTTGGCTGAAAAAGTTTGAAAGCTTTTGTGTGTGTGTGTGTGTGTGTGTGTGTGTGTGTGTGTGTGGTCAAAGGGAAAAATTGCATTAGCAGGGAAATTGAAATGGAGAGAAAGATAAGGTACATATTTATCTAAACTTTTGCATATTCCTAAAGCACTTTTCTTTCCATTAAATTCCATAATGCTGTTGCCTTCATGTCAGTCATCCTGATTCACACGCCTCCATATTCCGTTAGCCACCACCTTCTGCTTAAAGAAATAAGCAAAGCACTTATTAACTGTAGATAATCCCTGGCACTAGGTGGGCTTGTTTTGATCATTCTGAACTAGCCCAGGACCTCAGATCATTAGTCTGTGTTGGAGATGGCAAGGGGGCAAGTAATAGAATGTGCATCACAACATTGTGAGACAAGTTCTAATTTGCATACAAAAGTACAAAAAGGCAAGTTTACATAATGAAATTGCAATGCCCATTTTATCATTTTGGTGTAATGGTAGTTATGAATGGATGACTATATCTTAGATTAGATTAGATTAGATTAGATTAGATTAGATTAGATTAGATTAGATTAGATTAGATTAGATTAGATTAGATTATAACTATCAGGTTGTTCTTGACTCCTAATGACCACATACAGGTAGTCCTCAATTTACAGCTTTTCATTTAGTGACCTTTCGAAGTTACAGTGGCACTGAAAAAAATGACTTATGACCATTTTTCACACTTACTATTATTGCAGCATCTATATGGTCACGTGATCAAAAGACAGACACTTGGCAACTGGCTCATATTTATGATGGTTGCAGGATGCTCCCCTGTTGCGACCTTCTGACAAACAAATTCAATGAGGAAGCCAGATTCACTTTAACACTTTTTACAATTGCAGCAATTTACTTAACAGCTGTGGCAAGAAAGGTCGTTAAATGGGGCAAAACTCACCTAACAACTGTCTCACTTAGCAATAGAAATTTTGGGCTCAATTGTGGTTGTAAGTCACAAACCAAGTTTAATAAATTTTATCATTTGTTACCAGTAGTACGTGTAAGTATAGTACTGATTACAATGTCAATTTTATTCCAATGTATTCATTTAAAAAAAAAGATATATGTTGTTCTGAGTTATGAACAATTGCATTATTCTGTGTCTTAAGATCAGTTTAATTTGCAATGCTAGGGGGGAAAGTTTCTATATATTTCATTTTATTAAAGTGAAGATTATAGAATCTGGAATTTGGTGTCTTGGATTCTATTCTAGCATGTACATAGGAATATGGGATTAACATGAAACATCCTTTTTTAGTATATATTTAAACATATATTTCTCTTTATAGCAGGTGAATGAATTTACATCAGATTTATCAATATTTTTAATTCATTACCTTTTGCATACTCCTTTATGCACATTTTGGAAACTTTTGAAACATAAATTTGTGAAATTACATTGGACATCAGAAGCTGTAGAGACGAAATTGGTACTATATGTCAAGGTATCAATCCTGAGTAGTTTGATCATGCAGCAATATCCAGAATAAGTAGGAGTTACTAGTCAATTGTGATTCTTTTTTAGCTTGGAAACTAACTATTGATGATCATAAGGCGTTCTTATGATTGGAAAGGAGATAATATAAAGCAAGTTTATTACTTAGGAAAGTTTACTTTTTTTAGTTTTGTATGTCATCTGTTTCTCTGGCTATCTGAATGGAAGTAGTCTTTGTGCATATGCATACATAAATGATGAAAGGCAGCTTTGAATCAGCCCATGTAAGCCTTTAAAGGTTATGACCAGGGGTGGGTTCCACTTACCTTCCTCACCGGTTCGCATCGTGATGTTTTGCGCGCGCACGCTCCCTCCGCTCGCGCGTGCGCGCGCGTTCCCTCAGGCAATTTGTCTTCTGCACATGCTCAGTAGCTTCAATCAGCCTGAAACACAGCTGAGGAGCTGATCAGCTGTGCTTCTGGCAGAAGGAATAAAGGTCAGTTTAAACGCAGAGGCGGGTGGGAGGGCCCTTTTTCAAGCGGCAGAACAGGAAAAACCTTCCAAACAGTGAAAAAATTCACTAAAAATTCCCAAAAAAAGATGGCGGCGCCCACGGACCGGCACCGACCGAACCGGATCCATGACATCACCAGCGGGTTGCTAACGGTTCGGGCGATCCAGTCCGAACCGGGAGGAACCCACCCCTGGTTATGACTGCTTTCATGCTTCAAGTTGTGCTTTGCAATGGATTGCAAAGTACTTTTCTCAAATGCCTTGCACAGTCCTAATGTCAACTTTAATTTGCAACTTCATATCGAACATTTTCATAATTCTGTATTATGTAAAGATGCTGTACAATATTGTATTGATACAATATTTCATACTGTGGTTCAGGAGAAGATTGTGGTTCATCCAGGAAGCCATGGTTCTCCTCAGAAATTCATTGGGTGTATATGTATACGTATGGAAGTTTAATCACTTGACTTGTTAGGCATGGGGCCCGGGTTCAAATCCAATAAGGGTGTGGCTAGCTGATGAGAGCAAAATAGATTGAAATAGATCTATACTAGTCTCCCTTTATGTAAAAAAATATAACATACGTATGTATCTATATATGAACTCTTAATGTATTTCTGAGGAGAACCTTGTGTTGAAATATCAAGATGTGCTTTTAGTGGTTTCAGTGTTTGGTGGATAGAAACACTTAAATGTCTTATTTGGGATAACTATAAATTATGGACTGCACTAAATCGAAATAGTCTAGAATATGTGTTTTAATTATTCATAATCTATGGGCCGATTTGGCAAACTGAATGTACTATTGTACAACATAATATTGCTATTTTATACTTATACACCATATTTTAAATTATGACCAGGATAACACTTGTGCACAGGGAGAATATACTCTCTGATCCAGACTACCACAGTGATGGAGAATCTTTTAGGCTTGGCATGTCAAAAATTTGAAAAATGCCTAATTTGATTGTGCTTCTATGTATTACTTAAAGAAACATCAAATAATTACAAAAAACAAGTAAAAAATTCATTTTGGGAGGGTCTGTATACTGCATGAGAGTCTGCAGCTTCTGAAAATCAGGCGAGAATAGGTCACTATTTCGAGAAAAATGGTTGTCAGGTGTTGGTGAATGCTGGTGTGTCACCCAGAACATCACGGCATGTCATCTTTGACATATGTGTCATAGGTTCACCATCACTGTTCTATACAGTAAAGGATCTTTGCATCAACAGGCTTCTGAATACAGACCTGAATTGCATTTTATTGGAGATTTTACGTGTATCATAGTTAGAATTGGCTATATTCCCCCCTCTGCCAGATTACATACTATTTGCAAAATCCTATTTCTGTAAGCAAATGGTTGTTACAGGATTGGAACAGTCACATCTGTTCCAGATGTGAGAAAAGGGTGGCAAATAGTAAACCACTGGAATGGAAAGGCTTGTGGTTTTTTTTTTTAATGTAGAAGTTTGTCTAAGGGAGCATTAGTAATGCTAGTAAATAGAGTCTTTAAATAGTGGGTATTTCAAAGAGCCCACACGGAAAGAAATTATGTATAAAATGTTCATTATGGTAAATTACTATTTTTTATTACTAAACAAGTAGAAACATCATTTTTCATGCATGTACTAGTCTTGCTGCATAGGAAGCAGCTCAATAATTGTTGCTGTTTAAAATGTCACATATTCCAATGATAAATGCTACCATATAGTTTACTTTGCATTCAAGAGTTCGTTAATAACACTGTTCTGAAATTGCCAATGACATCGTTTTTTATTTGCAAAGTTTCTCTTTTAATTGTTTCTTTAAGCTTCTCATTCCTCCCCCACATTCCCTGCTCTACTGTATTCTGCCCACACAATGTCTTTAGCTGAGATAACATTAAGGAAAAGTGTAACCCAATTAAAAAGAGGGGAGGGGGAAGCAGAGAGCAAGTAACTTCTAAAGGTTTGCTGTGGATTTTAGTTTGAGCTGTATTTATAACAGTTGCCTCACCAGAGGGTCTTATCAGCCAGTGCATTGCTAGCACTGAAAGGCAGTTATCTCTTTTAATAAGATAACATCATTAGTGCTGACAAAGTAGTGCAAATCAATAGAGATAATGGACTGCTTCTATCTCTCCTTCCTACTTGGGCCGAGCCCAGCAATTAGAATCTGCTGAATCACAGGTTCCAGCTTGGATTGTCATTCACATCTTCAGTTGTCATTTATGCACCTCAAGAGAATGGGGGGCGGGAGGGGGGAGGCAGGAATTACAATACCCATTTTAGGCTAAAAATAATAAAGCAAGATTGTGAAAGAAGTTGTACAATGACCTAGGTTTAACTTTTAAGTTGGCTGAAACTTATTTTGTCTGTGCTCCATGTGCTTCTTTTTAGAATATTGTGATAATGACAACAACTCTGCACTCACACCAGTGCACTCTTGCCCCCCCTCTATTCAATTACAAGCAGCCGTGACACAAGAGAGGAGATATTACAAAGGATGGGATGGTGGAAAACAGGAGCACCAACTATCTAAATGGTTTTTTTTTAATTACTGCATAGTATTGAATTTATATTTACCGACAGAGAAAAAATACCTACTGCATGGTATCTTTTTCTAAGGGGGTGCGATGGCTCAGCAGTTAAAGACACTGAGCTTGTCAGTGGGAGAGCTGAAAGCCCAGGTTCAAGACATAAGTGCCATGCAACAGGGTGAGCTCCTGTTACTTGCCTCAGCTCCTGCAGTTCAGAAGCATGCAAATGCAAGTAGATCAATAGGTACCACTTCGGTGGGAAGGTAACAGCGTTCCATGCGCCTTTGGCATAGAGCCATGCTGGCCACATGACCATGGAAAATGTTTTTGAACAATGCTGGCTCCCTCAGTCAAGAAATGGTGATGAGTGCCCTAGAATTGGACACGACTGACAGAGAAACCTTTACTTTTTTAATCTTTTTCTGAGTGGGGGAAAGAAGTAGACAAAATATATATATACATATACTCATAACTTTTTCCTTTCTAAACGGAAAATCATGATGTGAGACTTTGGTAGTACAGCTTTTTTCTCTCTCTCTCTGAAAGGTTACTAATACCTCAGAATCTTTTTTTCCACAGGATTTTTTAAAAAGCTGTGTGGGTATTCTTGAATATAGGGTTTTCCCCTAAAGTCTGGCATCTAGAATAATTACACATCATCAGCACTTGTGTGGCTGCCCTGTTTTACTGTTAATATGTTGTATAGCAACAGTGGAGAAAGGAGTCACTTTTCAAGAGTACCAAGCTTGCTTTTTCTCATTCATTTTCATTAATTTAGGAATTTTGTTAAAAAAAAATACAAAACACCTTCTTGTTTTATTTTCTTTCAAATTTCTTGCATCAGCAAAATCAAATTCTGGGAATTTTATGCAGATGGCATAGAATTAGTGGCAGACAAGCAACAGTCTGGACCAAGGTGGCTGGGGCCGCCGGGACAAGATTTTTCTCTTCTTCCCTCCATCATCTTATCATTTGCTATGAAGAAATAATTCTCTTCTATGCCACCCTGTTGCAAGACATTGTGTAGATGTCATGGGTTGCTTACATTCATATTGGAAAAGAGCTGGTAAATACTGGATATGTAAGTTGGCACAGATTTACCATAAGCACAGTCCCATTTAAATACAGTCAAATAAGAATGACCATTTAGCTTAATAGATTATTCTCCTAGGCCTGGAAAAAAGCCCTGGAATTTTTAATAATTTAAGCAAAAGAACATAACTCTCAAAGCATCTTCCAAAGCTGTTACAAGTTTTATGGGAGAAATAGGTTGAAAGAAATTCATTGTATTCAAAATATTATGATTATATCTTTCCTTTACCCATATATGCCAGTATCCTAATCTATCATCAAAATATAGGCCCCAGAATTTTTAAAGGCTCTTGGAATTCTTGACCTGAAAATTGTATTATTCATATCATTCCTGGCTGTTTTTCTATTGTATAAAGGCTGGATAAGGGCTACAATCCATTGTAATCAGATTTTCTCTGATTTTTCTGATTTTTATTAATTGGTCCATGGTTTGTCATTGCAAACCATTTGATTTTCTAAGTTCATTAATACTCAAAGCTTAAATACTTGTGTAATGTCTAAGTAGTGAACAAGCATCTTATTATCCAAAGCTAACATCTTACTTTACATACAAAGTGTACTTAAACAAATAACCTTGGAAAGACCTAAATAAGTAAAGATTAAGAAGGGTTGAAAGTAAGTAATCCCACATTTCAATGATGTTCACTTCTTCATCCTTTAATTTTCTGATACTACATTTACTTGAACAGGAGATAATTTTCCCCTCAAATAATTTACCTTTACATTATCTTAAATTTGCTGAGAATATGGTAATGGAGGCAAATAAGAGTAGGGGTTTTTTTCTGTCTAATCTTCCTTTCAAGAGTGGGAGTTGATTTAAATTCAGGCTCGTCATCCTTTCAGAGAAATGCAATGTATAAAAGATTAGCAACTATTACTGTGTCTAGAGAAGCGAAGTATTATTGATACAAAAGCTTAAAACTTAACTTTTCATTGCTACCAGTTGCCATTGGCAAGGTGCTACAGCGGGGTGCAGTAATTCTCATACCTTTGGTGTTATACATCATGGTCTCCTTCATTTTCTTTTTTCCATGTAGTTGTTTAAGAGGCCTTTGGGCTACCTTGCACTTTCAGATATTTGATAGCTTTGTAAAGGCACTGCCCTCTTTCAGTGAGATTGCGATTCAGACTCAGAGAAGAAGATAGAATTTACTTTATTGCCATTCAGTACTGCAAGTCCTCAGGTAGGCAAAGATCATAGGAGCCATTTATCTTACTCCCTTCTTCCAGGCACAAACCAGTAGGATAAATTTGTTACAGAAAATATAGGCAGAAGCACGGGGAAGTACTGTTTATAAATAGTCCTTGCTTAACAACTGCCCTATTTAGTGACTTTTCAAAGTTACAGCAGTAAAGTAACTGCTGTAACTTTACAACTGGTCCTCACACTTATGACCTTTGCACGGTTTCTGCAGCCACATGATCGAAACACAAGCCCAACAGGTAGATGTTTATGATCCTTGCAACAGCCTGCTGCCTGATGATCGCCACTTGTGCACTTCTCAGCTGGCTTCAGACAAGCGGAATCAATGAAGAAGCTGGCCACAACCTCACAAGCTGCAGTCACATGATGTCTTGC
This sequence comes from Thermophis baileyi, assembly GCA_003457575.1. Lineage (NCBI taxonomy): Eukaryota > Metazoa > Chordata > Lepidosauria > Squamata > Dipsadidae > Thermophis > Thermophis baileyi. The sequence continues at coordinate 3,893,993 of QLTV01003675.1, read as the reverse complement.
TTAATGACCGCATGTGATTGACAATGGCACAAGTGAGATTGTAAGTCCTGTGGGATCGTGGGATGTTTCACTTAATAACGGTGTCACTTAGCGATGAAGTTGCCGGTCCCGATTGTGGTTGGTAAGCAAGGATCACCTGTATGTTAGAACTGCTTTGTTCCATTGCGTAGTTTTACCTTTGCTTGTATTTTCATACCTCTCTTTCTTTGTTTGCCAGTTCCTTGATAAAATATTATTAGTTCTTTTACATACATCTAGGTTTCCTATAATTTGATTCAGCTATATTATTCTCCTGTTACTCATTTTATTGCTTTTATTACAATAAAAAAACCCCTCATTTGATATGACTCCATTCCTGGACTTGTCTTCTATGAATTCCAAAACCAAAGAGAATGATCCTAACCCTTTATCCTAACCCTTTTAGCGTTCAGAAAGGGATTTGAATTCATATGGATCTTTTGTGGATGAGCCATGACAGGACTGGGGAAAGAGTACAGTTGCCTTTGATCAGCTGCCTTTGATAACATGGTATCCATCTAGATCAGGTTTTGCCAAATTGTGAGGTGTATCTCTCGAGGAGATGCAGAGCCCAGGGAAGATATATAAGATTACAGTAAAGACAGGTGTAATAGAAAAAAGTTTTGGAATCCCTAATCTAGATCAACTGTGAGGCTTGGAAGTAGGGGATACTATTGTGTGTGTGTGGGGGGGGGTTTCTTCCTCCTGAGTGGTGGGGTGATTGGAGAAGAAAGATTGAGGTTTCAGATGCTCTATTGTGAGGTGCTCTAGGGATCCGTTCTCCCCTTCTACTACTTAACATTGACTTCAAGCCACTGGGGAAGCCCATCTGCCAGCATACAATGCCAATAACCAACTATACAATATGCTGATACCGTGTTACAGAACATCATCCTTGGGCAAGGAAGTGATGCAGTGGAAATTCTCTCCCAGGTCTGATCGTTCTTAGGGTCTATTTGGGAGACCCTAGAGCGAACGCTAGCAAGATGGAGTTGCTGTAGCTTTGAAAGCTGATTCCAGAGAAAGTTCCATCACTTTCTTTGGGTGGAACTCACTTGCATGGACAGAACTACTTTGTCAACTGGAGGTTTGGGTTTTGCTTAAACAGCAGGTAAGAGTCTACAATCAATCTTGTATGCCGGCTGTGACCTTTTCTGGGACCCGAAGGTATGTGATAGTTCATGAACGTAGTCATATCATGTCTGGACTACTGCATTTTGCTGTAAATGGGGCTTGAAGACTATTTGGAAACTAAAGCTGGTCCAGACTATGGCATTGGATACAGCTTGGTACAGCTTAAGTACCTGACTGACTAGAACTGTCCCTTTTCCCTGATGGTCAGGCTCTACCTGGATCCTTGGTACTCAGGTAGAGAAGGTGAGGAGGTTTTTTCCCCCCGGAAGACATCTAGCAGCCTTATATTATACGTTTGGACAGACCATTCTTCACCATAATACTGGGCTTTCCTACTTCAAAAATAATAGCATAGCTCTGAATCATGTTAATTTATGCATTGCTACTTTACCTCTTCTATATAAGTGCAGTGTGAATATGTTTTTTACTACTTGCTCATGAGAATAAACTATTGCATTCAATAATTCAGCAGAAAAACTTTACGAGAATATTCCTTTACGAAGAAATTGTGTTGGGGAAATCTGGTTTAAAGAATAGAAGAAATATGAAATATCTAAATCAGAAATAATGAAACCAAGAAATTAAGAACATATACTTAGGAAAAACAAAAGAGTTTTTGGTCAAATAGTTGAGACAAAAAAAAAGATATCTGGGATGCATAACAATTTAAACCACAGTTTAGTTAAGGTCAGGCTAAATATTTGTCTCTTTTTTGCAATTGTTTTAAATTTATCTGCAGTTTATGCTTGTAGAAATTTGATTATCTCCCACACTGGAAAATATCCTACCACAATATGATGCATAAAGGCAGATATATTTTTTTCTGTGTAGGCTTAGGCATTTGATCAGATCAGATCAGCATTAAATTTTATTTTTTAACACTATTTAAAAACCTAATCTGAATATGGGAAATTCATGGTTGCAACTTCTCAGTTATTCCCCTATTTTGCAGCCTTAAATAAGGCATTTAATTTCAATGGGACTTTTGTAGATATATGAAATTAGAATCCCAATCTATGTATTTCTGTTTTATTTAGAGTAAATTGCAAATATAGCCTGCTAGTGTGCATCCCATTACAGCAAAATAATTAAAGTAGAATTCTGTTGTCAGTCATATATTGTTTGTATAGCAGGTACACCTGAAGTTATTTTTCTCCATTGTATGATTCTGTATTTCCTAAGACACTTAAATAGCCTCTTTCCAACCTGTTGTCCTCCAAATATGTTGAAAGTGCAACTTTATGAATGTAGAGAAGATAGCTTTAAATCAATGCTAAATAACAGCCAAAGTCTGCTTTTTCAGTGTTATATTGAACTTTTTAAGATGACTTCTGATATAGTTACAATTCTGGGTGGTATAGGTCAGGGGTGGGTTCCAACTTACCTCGCTGCCGGTTCGCTCCCTCCTTCCTCCTCGTGGCACCCGCGCACATTAGCAGTAACAAAAAATCCGAATTTAAAAAAAAAACGCCAAAAAAAAGATGGCGACCGCATGCACAGTGCCGGAAGTCAGCTTCTGCGCATGCTCAGAAGGAAAAAAAATTCAAAAAAAAAATTCAAAAAAAAATGGTGGCCCCCACGGACCGGCACCGACCGATCCGGTTTGGTGACATCATCGTGACATCACCAGCAGGCCACTACCGGTTTGGGAGAACCGGTCCGAACCAGGAGGAACCCACCCCTGGTGTAGGTACTCCACAAATGAACACGAACCATAATGTTGTATCTTTACTGGAACCCAGACAACATCACCACCGTAGCATAAAATATCAATGGCCAATTATCAATTTAAAATATATTTAAATTTTAAAGGTGCATTTCTGTCATTTAGTGTGTGTTCATTTATAGAGGAAAAAACTTGTACTTAGCATGACATTCCCACTTCTGAAGATATAATTCTGCATCTTTTACTCTTTAAATACATTATTAGTAAACATTTTTAAAAATCTGAGTATTTTTGTACTTTGTTGTGACTTAAGCCACAGACCTACTTTAACCTATCTTGTTCTCAGTGGAACATATTTTTGAGTAGGTATAAGAATCTGTGAGAATAACCTTGAGAGATAGGAGGAAGAACTGCAACCGGGACAGTGGCGTGACAAGAGATGTATCAGCTCGCAGAAGTAATAGGGGTGAAGAAAGCATCCCAGAAAAGACACTCCCAATTTCTCTGGAAAGTAAAGACAAAGGAGAGGAAAAGTGCTTTCAGACTTGCAAGATTTTGTTACACTAACCTTACAGTAAAGGTAGCATTGGTACTTACAGTTTGGACCACCTTGAGAAGCTGACTGTAGGCATGGAGTAATCATAATTAATGATGTTATTATTTGGAGGAATCTGTTCCAAGTACACTGCTTGGTTAATGTCTACCATGTGATTTAGCTCATCCCATGCTTGATTATATGAAGATCCTCGCAACATCAGAGGTTTCAGAGCGAATGTCTATGGAGATTCTCAGTCATCCAGGTCATGGTTGTTCCAAAGGTGCTTTTTCAAGAGGCAACTGGACTTTCTGGTTTTTCTTTGAAGACGTTTTGCTTCTCATCCAAGAAGCTTCTTCAGAAACATTGCCTCTTGAAAAAGCACCTTTGGGACATTTCAGAGCGAATGTTTTCAAGTATTCACACAAATGATTTTTCTTATGTAAGGATATGGTGGGACAAAAGGAAGCCTACAGACTTGAGGCATGTAGAAACCAAGGATTAAAGATTTAAAATTCCAGATGGGGCCCTAGTTATGAGGAGAAAACTAGACACAAAAGTTTAAAGAACCATTGACACATCAAAGGTTACTCTGATATGTTGAAAAAGGAGCAGAAATCTTGCAAGAAAAACAGAAGCATCCTTGTCACAGCAAGGGTTAGGGTTATATATGAAGAATGAAAGAGAAAGGGAAAGCAATTAAAGAGGTTTTGGCTGCGGCTGCAGAGATTGAAAAAGAAGACTTCTAAGTTGGTATTTTAACATCAGTAAAAGCTGTTAATGGGGAAAACATACAGTAGCTATTGCTAGTGCTATCTAGATGGGGAAATCAGCAAAATTACTGCATCTAAGTAACTGTTTCTAAAGCTTTTCTTTTCTCTTGTAGAAAAAACAATTTCAGCTTTAACATTCTTGTCAATATAAGCAAATAAAATAAAACAGTTGTTTTGTTGCATAACTGTCTATACCATTAACTACTTCATAAATACTAATTAAATTAAATCCCACATTACTCCAGTTGCTAAATATTAAATAGTCAGCTTGTTACCCAGATGAATAAATAAAGACATAAATAGGTCACATCTACCATAGAAACCACAATGACTTCATAAATCTATTTATAGAAGTGACACTTTTTGACTGATTGTGTTCCTTATATTTTATGATAATTTAATTTACAGAAATTTATCCTTTCACCTTCTATAAAGAGAAAAAAAACCAATGGGAAACTGTTCTGGTGAGTTACTCTGTGTTGGTTGCTGGCTATTGTTTCTCCATTGTGTGTTGCTGAATTTTGAAAATGTGGAAAGGAACTGACTTACAGTTTTGATAGTGTGTTTTGAGACCTTCTAGTGTTGCTTAAGCTTTTGTGGGTTGGTCTTCAGAGACAAAAATTTTAAAAAAGCAGTGATATAGAATGAAGGGAAGTGAAATGGATTTTCTCACTGGACAAGGTAAATGTGTCATCTTGTTGATATGGTTTGGTGTTTTTTTATGCCATTTGTCTTCTATCTTCCTACTCTAATGGGTATTCAAAGGACTAACAACTTTTAAAAAATATTTAAAATTAATTAATTTGAGATTTGGTGAAGGGGATGCAACTTTACAAATACATTATTTTAAATGTGAGGGTTGGAGGAATCAAACACAACTGAGAAGTGCATTCTGTAGCCATAGCGGAATTCAGACAAAAGCACTTTCCCACATGCCAGAAAGGTAGATGGTAATTGGAGAATCTTTCCAAATCTTTCCAAAAACATCTCCTACATATCTAAATCAAGCATAGGAGAGGGTATGAATACAGGCAATAGAGAAAATTGTAACAAATTAGAACCTTGTGTATAATACCGGTACATAATATGTAGTTTGCTACCAACAAACACAGGTAAGTTAAAGAGAAACTTGTATTGAGATCAAATAGCAATCCACTACCAGTTCATTTGTGCATTTTATCACATCAGTTTAATAATAATTTTCATGGAAAATACCTTACAGGTAGTCCTTGACTTACGACCAGTCACTTGAAACTACAATGACCCTCAAAAAGATACTTGAATACTTGTGACCTGAATTTGAAGTTCTGGTGTCTGACACTCTCTCTCTCTCTCTCTCTCTCTCACACACACACACACACACACACACACACACACACACACACACACACACACTTGCATTTGCTTGGCAACAGGCCGACTGGTCATGTTACAGATTGACATTTTTTTTTTTTTATTGCCAGATATTTATGTTACACACACACACACACACACACACACACACACACACACTTGCATTTGCTTGGCAACTGGCCGACAGGTCATGTGACTGATTTACAAGGTGGTTTTTTTTTTGCCAGAAATTGATGTTTATTTCTAATTTCTAGCAAAAGTGCCCATTTTAGACAATGGGTTTGCTTAACGATCGTGGCGTTTGCAATCATTACATTCATTTAATGACCATTGCAAAAATGTTGTAAAATTGGGTCAGTCATGTGGGTGCCTCGACTTACAATTGTCATAAATACAACAGAAATTCTGGGCTTCAATACATCGTATGTTGAGAACTACCTGTATAACAGTGGGGGGGTTTTCATTAATACAGGGGAAGGAATGCTCAGAAAGAAAATTTCATTATTTGTTTGTTTGTTAAATTTATTTGCCGCCTATTTCACAATGGGCCTCCCCTAGCACCTCACAATAATAAAAAGAAAGAAAAGGAAAGAAGCACAATAGAAGTAAGATAATATTGATTCTAGTAACAAATGTTGCTTTCTTCTGCTTTTTATATTTGTCTTTGTCCCCCTGTCTACCAAGACCTAGTTTTATGGAATTGGCTTCCCAGGATGTTCACCAAACTGTCATTTGTTACCATGTTTAAAATAGTTTTAAAATAGAACTTTCAATTGATTTTAGCAGATTTTTAATTCCCTTTCTTATATGTTAAATATGCTTTGGAACCATGAATGGTTAGACATTTGCGTAGTGTTAATTTTGAAGTTTGCATATTTTAAGTCTCATAAAGCATTTCAAAAACAAAATACAAAAAGGTTACACTGCAAATCTGTTGGCTCTTGAGGATTTCCAGAATTTAAATCTTACCAGTGTTTTATTTTGCTTTTACTTGAATGCTCAGTAGTGTATCCAGAATTTTACAGTAATGTTTCACTTGTGACAAATATTTTTAATACTTTAGGCTCTAACATTTTTGAATTGTAAATTCTGTCTCTCATTTCCAGAGCTAGCTTTGGTGGGAGAATGGAACAGGTGTTTCAAAAATCTCTTACCAAACAGTTCCTCTGTGACTGATTCCTTCCTAATCTCTAGTATCTTTATGCCAAATATAAAGTTCTTAGAAGAGCAAACAGAGACGATAGAGTTTCTGTGAGATTATTTTATCAGTAGCTAGAATATCTGTACAAGTTATTATCAATTGCTTGCTTTGCTTGTCCATACATTATGTAGGAGCCGCGGTGGCGCAGTGGTTAGAGTGCAGTACTGCAGGCTACTTCTGCTGATCACCGGCTGCCAGCAGTTTGGCAGATCGAATCTCACCAGGCTCAAGGTTGACTCAGCCTTCCATCCTTCCGAGGTGGGTAAAATGAGGACCCAGATTGTTGGGGGCAATATGCTGATTCTGTAAACCGCTTAGAGAGGGCTGTAAAGCACTATGAAGTGGTATATAAGTCTAAGTGCTATGTACTGGAATACATACATAGTTAACCATTTATTGATATTCATGCTACAACATCTTCCAGATACTTGCAATGCTTAGAATCAGCTCTATATTGAAAGCTATTTTAATAGAGAGGTTAGGAGCATGAAGCATGAACTGCCGATTCCTTAGCTTAAATCCCAAATTGTCCATTAGTTTCCTAGGTAGCCTTGAATGATGTCAAGTGCAACCTTCCATATGAAATATGTGAGTAGCAGGATTAACCTGCCTCACAGGGTTGTTTTATAAATCATTATAATTGCGTAGAAGAGCTGGAGCAAGTAGACCATTATGATCAGACTCTGAAGTATTTTTAGCAATCCAATTTTGTATAACTTTTTAAATTTAGGAATAAGTTCTCCTGATTTCACTTAGAGACCCCTAGAAGTAAACTGTATGTATTAAGCTTGGAGCTGTTAATAACATTCATGAATATGATGACTGTAATTAAAAAAAAGTGTTAATTCTTCCTGATCAGAAATATTTAATGAAACCCCACAATAATATAGCTGAGTAGACAAACAGTGTGAAAGGGAAAATAAGACAAAACTGTCAGAAGGAAAGGAAATTATGCTGTGGAAGCAATGTCTTGGGAACATAATGAAAACCAAACTAGTATTTTTAATGAGTCACGAATGGAGTGAGAATTTAATGATCTTATTAAAAAGGAAAGAACAAAAAAAAGTTTTGCCAAAGAAAATTACAAAGCGCTAAGCACTGGAAAGAAAACTCAACTGCATGCAGAAAGATAAATACCGACCAAGGATCATTAATATTTAGGACAAGGAGTAAAAGAGAGCAATGATGCCTTTGTATGCATTTTGTTTACAGCATTTTAACCCCGTTTTAATACTTATATACCAAAAATGGCACAGAAAAGCAGTGGTTATATATCCTAAAAGAGCAGCACATAGACGTTGGTTAAGTAGTGTTTCCATTTGCTATCTTTTCTAGCACTAGGGATAATGAGAAATGATTGATTTTTACAAATAACTAGCTAAACTTTTTACAGTCCTAACAGATTGAGTACAGATATTCCTTGATTTAGAACCACTTGTCTGGCAACCGTTTGAAGTTACAGTGTCACTGAAAAAAAAGTAACTTACGATTTACTTACACCTTCCATGACTTTACTACCAGTAAGTAATGGTACTTGTCTTGGTGGCTCAATGGTTAGAATGAAGTACTGCAGGCTACTTCTGCTGACTGCCGGCTGCCAGCAGTTTGGCACTTTGAGTCTCACCGGCTCAAGGTTGACTCAGCCTTCCATCCTTCCGAGGTTGGTAAAATGAGGACCCAGATTGTTGGGGGTCCTCAAATGCTAAAATATGCTGATTTTGTAAACCGCTTAGAGAGGGCTGTAAAGCACTGTGAAGCGGTATATAAGTTTAAGTGCTATTGCTATTGCTAGTACCTCCATGGTACAGCACCTCTATGGTATTACTAAAGTTGCAGTGTCTTGGGGTCATGCCATTTGTGACCTTCCCAGCCAGCTTCTGACAACTCAATGGGGGAAGCTGTATTCTCTTAACAACACTATGATTCACTTACTAGCTGCAGTGGCAAAAAAAAGGGCATAAAATTGGGCGACTGCCTTAACAATAGAAATTCTGGTCCTAATTCTGGTCATAAGTTGAGGAATACCTGAATACCTTTTCCTTTGTTTTGCTTCTCCTTTGCAAATTTTGATGCTGGGCTGCCATGTTTCCCACAAATTACAGCATAAGTATATTGAGAAGTCTGTACCAATCTTATTATCTATATAGCAGATGATGAAAAGCAGTTTTCCCTCATATCGAAGGAAGAGTCCAGGATGGGTTAGTCTAGCCCCCATAGCTCTATGGACTGGGTTGAATTTTCTGAGGATCCGCCTCCCTGATGACGTACTTCCTCAGTCTTTCAATCCAGTCATCTCAGAGGAGCCAACGCTGCCTACCTTAAAAAAGAAGAACACAAGTGTGTAATAAACTATAGGCAGCCCTCAACCTGTGACCACAATTGAAGCCAAAATTTTCATTGCTAACCAAGGCAGTTGTTAAGTGAGTTTTACCCCATTTTTATAAACTTTTTTCCCACAGTTGTTAAGTGAATCACAGCAATTGTTAAGTGAATCATACAGTCATTAAGCGAATCTGGATTCCCCCATTGACTTTGCTTGTCAGAAGTTGGCTGGGAAGATTACAAATGGTGATCACATCACCCCAGGACAGGGCAACTCTCATAAATACATGCCAATTGCCAAGCACCCAAATTTTGATATTAAAAAAAAAAAAAAAAGACGTGGAGTTAAAATTTAAACAAAACCCCTATATTTATAATATATATCCAAAAAAGTAAATGATTAAATACATGCTTATCAGTAAGAATTGTGGTTGAATCACAGAATAAACTAGATAATACAATGCATTGCTTATACTGTATTAACTCCCCTTTTTCTTGGTTTCAAACCTGCTACGGAGTAGAGATAGGAGCTTCATGATTGATTTAAAGGCAGCAGCACATCAGTGACCTGCTTTGAGAAGCATTGTAATTAACACAACAGATGGTTCACTGACAATGTAAAAACCTGAGCAAGAAGGATGTACTTATCACATGTGTTGTAAATGTGGTAAGCATGTTTCTCCCAGCTGAAATTTTGTACCTTGGAATAACAGAGCTGAGAGGGATCTATTTGTAAGCGACAATATTTTTTTTATTTTAAATGCTAAACTACAGGTACATTGTTTTCAGACTCACCCTTCAGCTACTAAGTGGAGTATCCCAGGGCGATGGGGAGAACATTTAAAGAAATAATAAAGAAAGACAGCAAGAGACACGCTGCCATCCTGCACATCCTTGAGTTATCTTAAACCTTACTAAATTGAACAGGGTTTAAATAGTTTAATTGTATTCAATTAATGTTTATGTTTATCCACATAGAAATTTATTTATTTAGAGTCTGGCATGTCCTAACATGGACTAGCAATAAATATTAACATTTCACCTAGCTTAGTAAAACACAATAAAACATAAATGTTGTATTTTACTAATCTAGGTGGAATGTCAATATATATTGCTAGTCCATGTATGATATGCATAGAAATAAATTACTGTCTTCCATGGGATAAAATTGTGTATTGATAGAGAAAGACTGCAAGACTACCTTTTGTGTTTTCATCAGGAAAAATTGAATTGTACAAAGGAAAGAGATTTATTGTGCATTAATTCCAAGCTGACCAAGCAGTTTCCCAGAGTTTCAACTTTTGCAGAAGGAAAGTGCTCTAGATGTCGTTAATTGCTTAATTATTTGAGATACAAATTGTGTGCTCAGCAATTTGTTCATCTTTTATATGGTTTCATTTAAGTAATTCCCCATAAAAGCATCCTTCTGTTAGAAGCAGAAATGATAAATCTTCTAAATAACTAAATCCAATGCAAATTACTGATAGTTTTGTTCTGGCTATTCGCCCATTTTATGCATATGTTAACGATCACATTGAAACAATCCTCTCACCAATACTTTTTGTTCTGTGTGGTTTTTTTTTAAATGAATTAGACCACATTAGAATAAGATAGGCTGGGTAGAAAAATGGCAAGCAAAGATCAATATATTGAACTGAAGGAAAAATATGTAAATTGAATATGGATCTGCTACTTAAGGAACCTAATACAATGCTGGTGGACAGGCAGAGGTCCACAAATTAAACATTTTATTGTTTAAATGAATTTCTCAATTTATGTAGGACTTCCAAACATACAAGTATTCCCCCTGGGAAGAGAAATGTGCTAAAATAAATGGTAATCTTGGGATGCCTTTGGAAACTGATCTTTTTGTTTACATCTGATTGCTGTTAGTTGAATTTATTTCCAAGAATCTGATACTATAAAATTATATCAGTTAACTTTGATTTTGCCATTGAATTGATCTGGGCATGGGATAAACGAAGTACACTTCAGCGATACAGGAATTATTTAGGTTTTAGCTGAAGTAGATATTACAGTTAAAATTGTCTCTCATCTCAAATACTGTTTCATTCATATGTGAGGAGTCCCCACGTCAATCAGATGGTATTAACATATTATTACTAATAGCCTTTTTTGTACTTGAGCAGGATGTGATCATAGTAATAATAAATAAATTATTTTTTAGAATTGTACAGGGACCATTTGTGCCATTAATCTACTGAGCAATTTGTGCTACTATTGAACTGTTTATTATTAAGCATTTTTTACCATTTACCTATTTCCTTTTCTCAAGGTTGAGCATACATATCCCCTTCAGTCTATTACTTAGGACTTGGTTTCTAGTTCCCTGATCATTGCCCTTTTCTAAACTTGTTCCAATGTCTCTGAAGCCTTCTTAAAGTTTGGAGTCCAGAAATGGAAACAGAACTTAAACTGGAGTCTGACCAAAGCAAAATAAAGTAGAAAGTACAATTACTGATGATTCCTAATGATTTAGGATATTGTACTACTGTATTTGCAACTTCAAACTACATTTGCTGCTTCCCCCCCCCCCCCCTAAATCATCCTGGTGGTTCATTTTAGTTGGTAGTCTACTATAGTTCCAAGTACTTTTATGCAGATACTCCAAGGGAAGAATCTCCAAAACTATGTCAGTACAATGATTTTTATTTCCTTAGTGAAGAGCTTTGCACTTGACACTGTTAAGTTTCATTCATTATTTTCAGCCCATTTCTTTAACTTACCAATATCATTTTAAACTATATTTCTGTCTTCCAGGGTATTAACTCTCCCATCAAGCTTCATGTCATCTGTAAATTTATTGCATTCCTTTAACCTTTTCATCCAAGTCATTTAATACAAATATCGAAAAGCAGAAAATCTAGAATGATTATGATGATGTGGATTCTGATCTTGATTCTATTTTCAGTTTAATGAGGAACCATTCATCAGCACTCTTTGAATATGATTTTCAAGTCAGTGATTTATCCATTTAATTATCATGCTATCCAGTCTGGTAATCAGTACATTATGCAGTACTTGTTAAGTGCTTTTCTCAAGTCAGGCTATATTATATCTGCACCATTTCCACAATCTATTAACATGGTTACCTATCAAAACATGAGATAAAATTAGTGATTTGTTCGTAACAAATCCATATTGATTGTTGATAATTGTGATATTATTTTTAAAGTGTTTACAAATCAGTCCTTTTTGTGATCTTTGCTAGATCAGGTATCAGGGTCAGACTAATTACTCATTTGCAATTTTTAAAAATAATTTTATTGAAAATTTTAATAACATACAATGCAAACTAAAGTCAGAAAGGAAGAATAAAAAGTGCAAAGAAGAAATAAGAAAATGAGAAAAGAAATATTTAAAGAAGTGACTTCCAATCTTCATCACAAGATGTGGAAACAAACTTAATAATTTTCCACTTCCTATAAGGTTATATGCAAGTGTTTCTTCTTCCCATAATGTATCACTTATACATGTGCAAATCTGTAAATCATTAACATTTCAGTCCTGGTGTGAGCAAAAAGTCCATAAAGATTTCCCAGAGGTTTATAGAAACATGAGCCGAGGTGGCACAGTGGTTAGAGTGCAGCACTGCAGGCTACTTCAGCTGGCTGCTAGCTGCAGTTCGGCGGTTCAAATCTCACCGGCTCAAGGTTGACTCAGCCTTCCATCCTTCTGAGGTGGGTAAAATGAGGACCCAGATTGTTGGGGGCAATATGCTAACTCTGTAAACCGCTTAGAGAGGGCTGTAAAGCACTATGAAGCGGTATATAAGTCTAAGTGCTATTGCTATTGTTTTAACCTTGGTCAAACAAACCAACTTCGTGCTCCTTTCTTTTGCTTCTTTCTTTGGTCTTTAATTTATTCAGATGTTGTCATAGGATTTTATCTTTCTTCAAATTGTCTTTTTCCCATCTCAAAGACATCTTCGAGACTTTAGCAAACCCTTTTGGTAAATCTAGTAAGGAGTCATTATACGGGTTGTTCTCCTGGCTTATCATTTGTATTTCCACTTTAACTGTCATCTGTTTTATCATTCACTTTTTTTTAATTTTCCAGTGTTTCAACAATTTCTTTATAGTCTATATAGTATAAATATAGTATATTTATGCATGAAGTTATTTATTTCTGCTCTTTATCCTGTAAATCTTCCTAAGCATTGTCTTTCACATTTCTTCTTTTACATCTTTTGAAAAAAAATCTATCCGTACTACAAATGCAGATATTGTTGATGACATTGTAGCTGTTATTTTCTGACTCCATTCTTTAAAGATCTCCTGAATTATTTCATATATCATACCATTTGTGGAAAATAGCAGTCAACATTGGAGAATTTTAGTTTAACTGGAGTTTTTTTAATTGAATATTTGTATATAAGAATATCTCTTTGAACCTAGGTGAGTATAGGGCTTAGGATTTCTCAGAAATCAAACCCCCCTCCCTATATTTAACTCATTTAATGTTCAGAATGATAATACATTAAAAAAATCAATGGGTACATTTAGAAAACAAATAGATAAGCATGTCAATAGGTCTTTGCTAAATCATGTTATGGAATTTTATTAGACTAATTCAAAGTTGCAAAATAGGATGTTAGATTTCAACCTATTCTCCTCCGAATTTCTTCATCAGGCAAATTTTAAGCCTTTCCACTCAGTGCTTTTCTTTCACTGTTCTAAGTCACGAACCTGCTTTTAACTACCCATGGGAATGAGTTGCAGACATGCAAATGACTGTCAGATCTAGTGCTGATTTTAGCTTTGATTTTTCTCAAAGGCAGATAGTATGAAGAAAGAAGCCACCTGCCTGCTGGTCTGCTTGAAAGCCATCTGGGACTCCCTTAACCACCCACGATCGTCACTTAACAGTAGCAGCAGGGAGTACCAGGCTTGCTGTTGCTAAGTGATGCAGTCACATGATGTCATACTTTATAACTGCATCACTTAGTGACAGAAATTTCAGTTCCAATTATCATCATTAAAAGAGGCCTACTGGTTACATTTTCTGATGTGCTAATTTTCAACATGGAAAGAGTTTCCCTAGCCATTTGTAATGGTATGAAGGAAAGACCTTGGGAAACGGGGTAAAGAGATGTTGCCTAGGGAAAAGTCTGATAAAACAGGACATAGCCCATAGCTGGATAGTGTGTAGAGTAGGAGGCTCAGAAGGGACCCTCCCTAGTTTCTCAAGCTGTAAAGGAGATGGCAGGAGAATTATACTTTCAGACTTGCAAGATTATGCTACTGTACCCTTAAGAAAGACAAGGCCAAAAGCGCATAAAAAAAGAAATACAAAGAAATTACTTCCGACTTTCTTTTACAACAGATATCAATTTAATTGGTCTAAGATTACAATGTAACCTTCATTTTTTCCTATTATTTACTAGTTTTCTAATCATCAAACCCATATAATTTCATTTTTTATTTCTACAAAAAGTCCAGAAGGGATTTTCAATCAGTATTGAAGTTAATCATGTCTTTTAGCAATAGCAATAGCACTTAGACTTATATACCACTTCAAAGTGCTTTACAGCCCTCTCTGGGTGGTTTATTCATTATCAACATATTGCCCCCAACAATCTAAGGCCTTATTTTATCGACCTCGGAAGGATGGAAGGCTGAGTCAACCTTGAACTGGTCAGGATCGAACTTCTGGCTGTGGGCAGAGTTAGTCTGCAATACTGCATTCTAACCACTGTGCCACCAAGACTTGTCAATTTCACCATCTCAACCAGCTCCATCAACTTTGTCTCTGGTTTCAGTTGTATATTAATTTTTAAAATTTTCTCCTTTGTTTCTTGATTTTATTGCTTTTTCTCATCTCATCTGCAACCAATTTTATTTGCTCTCTCCCCTTCCCTTCCGTCTCTCATTACATATTTCATGAGAGTATTTGGGTGTGAAAGATAGAATGGTTCATATATGCAAATGGGGAACAATTTTACAAATTCGATAGGTATGTAAGCAGAGATATCATATATGTCCAAAAAGTGCATGGCCTGAACATATTTATTTTCAGGGTTGATTTCAGCTGGAATTGACAACCCTAGGTTGACAATGTGTAGAACCTGTTCAGGATTGTATCTATCCATTTTTCCTTTATGGGCTTGTATTAAATTCAAGGCCACCTTCTCAGGCTCAGAATGAACTGAAGCTTGTGAGACAGATGAAAAAGAACTAAAAGAATTTGTTGGGTATGTTGGTAACAAAAAGAAACAAAGGAATGAAAGGTCCATTGCAAGAAGAAGATGGTAAATCAACGATAGTGAGAAGGCAGAACATCTTTACTTTTGTTAAGCATCTGTTTTCCTTCACTGTCATAAAGTGGTACAAACTGCCATGCACAGTGGGTAGTTCTTCATGCAAGATAAAAGGTCCTTGGTGGTTTCTGGGCTTGGTTGTTTTCTTTCAGATGTTTCACTACCCACACTAGGTAACGTCATCAGTGCTAGTAGGGAATAGGGCTTGGTCTTATTTTATATTTTAGTGGTTTGCCCTATCCATGTTGGTGGGGTTGGTCTTGGTGGTTCTTTGGTTGGGCAGTTTACTGTTAGTTTGTTTGACAGTTCCTTGACTGGGATATTGTTTGCTTCTTGCTTGTTAATCTAATGTTAATCTTGGTGTTAATCTCTGTTCATCTGGGTGTTGATTGCTGATGAGGTGTTCTAGTCCTTTTGTTCCTTTTTTTGCTTGTTGATTGTCTCTTTTGAATGGTATGTAGATCTTGTTTATGTGCTTGTGCTTGTGAATAACTAATTTGTCAGAGTTCTAGACTTTCAGGAATTGTCTAGCATTTTTGGACTTCTCTTGGTTAAGGATGGGCACAGTTTTGCAGTTGAAAGTAAGTGTCCACGTGTCGTGAAATTAAGAAGTTTTTGTCATGTCTTCTGACTGTTAATTGGTGTTTATGGATGCGCTCTAGTAGTTTTCTGCCTGTTGGTCCTACATATGCAAGATCCTCAAACAGAGACTGGATGCACATCTCTCAAATATGGTGCATTGAATCTTACCTGAGCTGGATAGGTTGGATTACATGATTTCTAAGAACACTTGTATCTGTAGGTGCTATTCTTCCTTTAAGTAAGGGGGATAGTAATTCTGTTAGCTAAATTCCCACCTGATGTAAATACTGAAAGGGACACTGTATTCATCAGAATAATAAGGGACGGGGAGTAGAGACAAGGCTGTTAATGGTAACCTGTTTCTCCCTGACTTCTGAACCTCCTGTACTTCTTTGGCTTCCCCACAGCTGCTGTTTACATTATTTTAGAAAACTAGAGCTACTAGCTGCATTCAAACAAAGAATGTAAAATTAATTTGAGCCATGTTACATGACAAACAATAATTCTCTGGTTTTCATCATTCATTTTCCCAGGTAAATCAGCCTGAAAAAGTACCGGTGATTGGATAATTACGCAGTATGTGTAAATATTAACATGGGCGTAAAATAAAACCCAACAACCTCAAGATGCATGAATTCTTACCACATCTATGTAAATAATGTTGTGGTGAGAAACTTTCTTAAGATGATTTGTCTGCTCATCACGAAATTGGGGGGGAAAGAGTGGCCAGTTAAAAGGTTAAGATTGTAGCTGCGGTATAAACAAAGGTGAAAAAAGCTCCACGGAAATTCTGTAGAATTTTGCAAATCGAGGGAGATGAGCTCAGTTATGAGGGCAGTTGAGCTTGTGGGGAATGTTTTGCTAGTAACGTCATGTTAGTCTTGAAGAGTTAAGATGTCAGTGAAAATTTTTCTGGCTTTTCATATGCAGAATGAACTAGACTGCATCAGAGGAGATGCTTCCTGTATGGGCAGTCCAACTTGACTGGGAAGCTCTGTGGTGTACCTTAATGAATATTTCAGTTTCTTATCAGGGAAATATTTTCTTCTGTAGAGCATTTGTTAAAAAAAAAAATCCACTCAGAATTGTTTTTTAAAAAAATGTACTTATCTAATTTAAATAGCTGCTATTCTCACAAGTAAGCGACTCTAGGTATATTAAACACCAAAATTAATCAAATGCTTATTTCTTTGTGCTTTTTGCTGCTCCATCTTTGGAAAACGTGTGTGTTGGGTAGCAGAAAGAAATACAGGAGTTTCAGATTGTCACTTAACCTTATTTTTAGATGCTGGCTTTAGAGCTTAGTATGTTGTCAGTGGAAAGGTATAGCATAAGTGTATTTGTATTAATTAAATATCCATACCATCATATAAATTGTTGGCGAGGTGCTTTTGGATGGTGTGGGAGGGGGGGGAGAGAGTGGGAGAGAGAGAGAGAGACTGACTCAGATTTTTGTTTGATGTTGGGAAGATCCCAGGAAATGATCTTTTTTCCTGCGGTACAATAGCAATGAAAGCAGTACTGGTAGACTTCTGTCCAATGGCAGAGGTGGGAACACATATTTGCAATACTTACAGTTTTCCTAAATCCTTTAAAAGTTACTGGAGAACATGAAGGCTAAGACCATAACACTGGAAAGATTAGTAAAAGCTTCACATGGTTCAGATGAATGTGCTTGCATCAAAATGGCCCTTTAAAAGTGAGCGTTTACAGAACTTACAATGAATCTGCTCTCAGAAATGTAGGTCAGCCAGTGACCTTGCAATTGAATGAGGCAGCAGTTTAATAGTACAACTGACAGCTCAGCACCAGCATCACAATCTCCAGGAAACTTGTCTTGACAAATGTAAACACAGTATATCCTGCATTTTCCTGACTGACTTTTTTTTCCAATTGCCACAGCAGAAACCACAAACTGTCAGAATGAAGTCCTCTTTCCTTGTTCCTTCATGTCCCCAGAAGGAAATGGTTTGCAACATTTCTTAATTTGTTGTTAGGATACCTGTGGGTACCTGGCAGGGCTTTTGTTGGTTACAGTGACTATTTCAAAATAATTCAATTACAGCAACTTTTTTGGATAATTGTAGAATGTTTGGATTAAATGCCAGTATCTGTTTTATATGATATGGAGCAGTGGGAAGCTCATGTTTCTGGTTTTATGCACATGTGCGAGAGAATAGAAACCAATTGTGAGTATTGGGCATTTGTCTTGGTGTGATTTGCACAATTATAAACATGTATTTGCATTTAATTATTGATCAACATGCAGAAATGTGGTTTGTATTATTAAAATAATGTGTAACAGTTGTTCACATTGGAGAAAATCTGTCATAGAAACTATCTGTCTTGATTTTATCATTCTCTTTCAGATAACTAAAATGGTAAAAAGAACTTGCAGCAGATTATTTTGTATCCTTCTGAGAACATTTTTATATTCCTTTCAGCCTGAACAAAAGCCAGAATTTGATTGTTTAAAAACTGATATTATGGATAACTAGAGAAAAGTGTAAACTGAATGCTGTATTGTATCTGGATTGCAGATTGAGAATAACTCTAACTCTAACCCTCAAAAGAAGTGCCATCTCCTTCATGCAATAAACTGCAGCTCTTTTAATTGTAACTGCCAGTTTTGACCTTAAATTGCTCCCTCCAACCACAGCTGGTTCTGATGTTTTTGAATTTCAGCAACAGAACAATGCAGTTGTGTGGTTAAAAAAAACTTTCACCCTGCATGTCTACTGTTAAAAAAGGAAGAGAATGTGCAGAAATCTAGGAAAAGAAGGCCCTGTCTGTTCCATTAATAGTGTCACCCTGATTACAGCTCCAGCTACTTTTCAAGATTTTTCCTTCTAGCACAGAGATTCTATTGCAATCCAGTCTGGTATGTTTGGTAGCTGATACACGAGCATCTCGTATTCCCAACTAGATAGAACAAAGAGTACAAAGTATGTTTTTCCATCTAAGGATACATGTGACATATCTGTTTTCCTAATCTTTCTGTTGTAGAGTTATCAGAAAACAAGTACAGATGTCATCCTTGTGTCATTAAAATAAATAAAGTTTAGTGAGTTTCCATAGGAATAGTGGTGTCATATGTTGCTCAGGGCCGATTCTGATAACCTCTTCTGGGTGAGTCTCTTTGGGTTAGTTTGTGCCATTCACTGTGTCAGCCTAAGTCAATTTAAATGGTTGTTAGGAAAACAAAATGAGAGGGAGATAATCATGCCTAAGGCTGTTGGAAGTTTTGCAAGTAACTGTTCCTCAACATGTCTAGAGAACTCCAGGTTGGGAATGACTGTATGCAATATTTTAGCGTACCTTTTTCTAAACTACAATAACATGTTTCAGAATATTTATATTTGGGTTCAATAGGGAAAGCTTCAGGGAAGTGATAATTGTTCTTTAAGCAACCCAGTACTTTTTTCCCCTAACAGACAAGTTCTGTGTGGATAAAAATTAGCATGCAGATATTTTAAAAATCTTCAGCAATCAAGAAAAATGATATTACAATAAATACAAAGAAGTAACAAATAGTATGGTACATGAAGGACATCTATCATGCACGCACAGATGAATACCTGTCCTTATTTTGACATACTTACACAGTACAGGTACTTGCCAATCTTTGTAGAAAAAGCTGATATAACAAAAAAAATTGTATTGGTCACAATTGGAGAAACTGCCTCATAAACTTGTATTATGATTCATTAGCAGTATCTAAAGAGACCATTTTGATAGGGAATGTCAAGGGGTAGAAAAACATTTTGCAAAAGATGCTGGCTACCTTTGAAAATATTAGAGGTGACTTTCAGAAACATTTTGCATAGAGTCGGTCTTAAGTAACCCAGGGGATGCCTGTATTGTCTACTGAGCTTGGTGTCAGCTTTCAGGAATCCCAGTTCTAGATATATCATATGGCCTGCTTCCATCTTAATTGGTAATTGTAAGGATTTAAGCTCTGACCTCTACCATTGAACTGTAACCTGTTTCCAATGGGGAACGTAACGTGCAAGCAATAAATTACAGCACAGAGAAGACAGGACATAATGTAATGTAAAAGGAACCAGCACACATGCAAAAATTCCATACTCAGTTGCCAAGAGAAAACATTTTCCCAAAACCCTAGAAGGCCACCACCAATCAAACTCTTACTTGGTATTAAGTCAAGAATTCATGTTTGTATTGCTTTCATTTACTTGTTTTTGGTTGGCCTGAGGATGCTCCATTAGTTGTTGGTGATATTCTCCCAGCCTAATGACTCATAGAGGATGACTCATTTGGTACTGCAGTTTTTCTTCTTTTCATAAGAAGAAAAAGGAAATGGCTCGCCTGTAACAATAGATTGTTATTGACAGAGATTAAATGTTTTCATTTACTTTTACATTTATTTGTTTGCTTGTTTTTCTTATTTGTATAACCACCAATTGGACATATTTAAGTCTGGGTGGCTCCCAAACAGTTATAAACAATATAAAACAGCAAAGCCATACAATTTAAAACAATATAAAAATAATAAAACTAACAAAATTAATAAGTTAGATAGTGTCAGGCATGAAGAATCAGGACCACATGTTAATTTTCAGTTAAGATTTATGCTCACCTAGTCCACAAATGTTCAGCACTAAATTGACGCTAAGTAAGAGAATCAACAGATTCTCCAGTGCGCTGCTTGGAGAATCCAAGCGTGGTTGACTTCTATCTATTTGCCAGCGACTTAGTGTTGATTTTTTTTCTTTGTTGGCCACGCCTCCTCTGCTCAGCTGAGCTCCAGTTTTTTGACTCAGTCTAGCTAGAGAGACATATGTTTATTGCCTCTGGCAAATAGATCGAGTCTAAACCTTTACCTTGGAATTTTCAACAGACAAGGAGCTGAAGAGTTAAGAGCAGCAAAAAGGGGATCCTTTTTACCATGTTACAGCCTTCAGGCTGTCAGTGGTTCCAAAGCTGCTGGTGGGTGCGCTGGGCTCCAGGCCAACTGCCACCACCGTGATTATTCGAACGGGCAGCATCCAGAGTTCAACCCTTTCTGTGGGGCTCCTCCGGCAATTGTGGGCTTCTGCTCCCTCGTTTTGAATTTGCCACCGGTGGGTGAGCTGCTTTCCCGGTTTGCCAGCACAACCGCCACCACCACATCGGCTCCCTCTGTCTGGGCGGCTCCGGAGTCACTGCCCGGCATGCCGAGGCAAACTCCGAGGACCTGATCGCTCCTCAGGCGCTGGGAGGGCCAAATTACTCTCTCGTGGCAAATCTGTTAGAGTGCAAGCGGCGGCAGTGCTGGGAGAGCCCGATTCCCGCTCTCACGCCATTTTCAAAGCTCTTACAAGCCGTAGAGGCGCTGGGAGAGCCGTATTCCCGCTCTCGCGCCATTTTTAAGTTTCTTGCAAGCTGCGGTGGCGCAGAGAGAGTTAGATTTTCACTCTCGCGCCAATTTTCTTTTGCTTGCAGCCGCAACGAAATTCCAGTGCTGTGGCTTAGCCGCTAATTGCGCGTTGGCTTGCCATGGCCATTGTGAGGGGACTGGATCCATCTGCTTAGCCAGGTGTCCTCCCTCCCCTCGAGACTGCCACTGAGATCAGCCCAGGACTAAAGATATCTGACTGGTCTGTATACAGAAGGGTCTAAACAAGGGGGTAAAATGGCTGAGCAAGAATTGTCCTCAGACATTGAGCAGGCTGATCCCTCCCCCCGGGCTCATAGGGCACATAATCCAGACAGACCACCAGGGGTAAATCTGCTGGAAAGAGCAGATCCCAAACACCTGTGCCTAGAAAGGCATCCTCTGCATTGGAAAAGGATGCAAAAAGAAGCCACAAGGCATTAGAAAAGCAATTTGTTAAAGCCCAACAAAAAGGCCTGACTGAAATAGGCCCAACTGCCTCCCTTTCAGAGGCAGAGGTTTTCTGCCCTAGAGGCTCTGCACAATCACCTCAACCTAGGCAGACCACGCAGCTGACTTGGTCACCAGAGGATGCTACTGACCAGCAACCTCCTACCATAGACTGCCTTGAGAATATTCTCCATCTTCCCTGCCTAGAAACTGCGGGTTTGCAATCTGCATCCCTAGTGAGGAGCTCAGCACCTGCAACTTTCATCCCTACAGCAGCGGGACTCTGCTCAGGGGAGGGCCTAGGGCCCAAGCTATCCAAGGACATTCGAATCCTCATTTCTGAGGCTATTTCAAGGTGGATAGCGCAGGTTTGCAACAGAGAGACATTTCTCTTTCTATGCCTCCCATCCTACATGCTCAAGGCCCAGCTCAAATTCCAACGATGTTGGGATCTCCTTCCTCTCATGCATCTCTGCACAGTGCAGATTCAGTGATGGGGGAGGAGGAGGACCAGGGAGACCAAGAGTTCTCAGAGGACAAAGGGATGTTACCTGACAGGCCGGCCTTCACTGGCCTCTTTCACCCATCCCTATTTAAGTCGTTACTCCATAAGGCCAAATCAACGACCAATATAGGCGTATCGGACCCCTCTACAGAATCTGCTCTGGGTCTTCCAGACCCACATGAAGGCTTGTTTACAGAACCAACGCCTGAACCGGATTCATTCCTTCTCCCAAGCTATCCGTTGATGTGATTCAATGACAGTGGAACCAACCTGGTTCTCTGGCGGCCCCCAGTGGGCACGACAAAACACTTTACTGTACAGGTCCAGATCTCGAAGAGCTCCTCCACCTTCCAACGGTGGACGCTCCAGTAGCAACTTTAACTTCTTCCGCCATCCTTCCCACGGACATAATAGAGGGGTTAAAGGGAGAGGACAAGAAAGTCAAGAGCCGAGGTGGCGCAGTGGTTAGAGTGCAGCACTGCAGGCTACTTCAGCTGACTGCTAGCTGCAGTTCGGCAGTTCAGGTCTCCGGGTCAAGGTTGACTCAGCCTTCCATCCTTCTGAGGTGGGTAAAATGAGGACTTGGGGGCAATATGCTGACTCTGTAAACTGCTTAGAGAGGGCTGTAAAGCACTATGAAGCGGTATATAAGTCTAAGTGCTATTGCTATTGCTAAGTGCTAAAGTGGAGATGTCCTTCTGCAAAACGCACCAGGCGGCGGCCTGGGCAATCAGAGCTGCAACATCGGCTTCCTTTTTCAACCGCTCCTCCCTGCTCTGGCTCCGCCAGATGCAAGCGAGGCTACCCCCCGATGACACCAGGCTACACCAGGATTTAAATAAATTGGTGGCGGCCAAAGAGTTTTAAGCAGACGCAACTTTGGACACAGCAAAATTCGCATCCAGAGCTCTGGCCTCCACAGTCACATCTCGCCGCCTCCTATGGCTACGCCACTGGCAGGCTGATATGAAATCAAAGTGGAGGTTAGCATCAGCCGCCTACAAGGGTTCTAATATTTTTGGGGAAGCCCTAGACCCTATCCTTATTGAAAGTAAGGACAAGTGGAAGGTGATGCCCTCCATTCGCAGATGGGCTGACCGTAGATTTTCCCCCTACTCCCAAAGACAGCCCTTTCGTACATCGGAATCCAGTTCCTCTGTACCTCAGTTTCAGCGGTCCTACCCTCAAAGCTTCGACCGTTCCTCCGACAGGCAGTCCTTTCGGGACAGGGGCAGGCATCAACCTCCGGCCAAAAGACCATTTCGGGGAGCCAGCAATAGGTCCTTCCGTCAAGGAAAGTGACTCCCAAGCCACTCTCATTGGCGGTCAGCTGCAAATGTTTGCAGGGCAATGGGAGCTAACCACCACCGACGATTGGGTCTTACAGACGGTGAGGCTAGGCCTCACGCTGGAATTCCTTTCCAGCCCTCCCAACCGCTTCATCCATTGTCCAGTCCCCAAAAATTTCATAAAGAGAAACCTGATGGAAGCCGAGATCCAACATTTGTTGGATATCCACGCCATCGAGCCGGTTCCCACAGGTCAAGAGGGACTGGGGTTTTATTCAATCCTCTTCCTAGTACCGAAGAGTTCAGGGGGCTGGAGAGGAATTTTGGACCTCAAGAAGCTCAACACTCTCGTAGTGTACAGACGCTTCAAGATGCAGTCCCTAACCTCCATCTTGGGCTGCATCCAGGAGGGCAATCTATTAACATCCATAGATCTCAAGGAGGCTTACCTCCATGTTCCCATCCGCCCCTCCCATCAAAGGTTCCTGCAGTTCTCGTACGCGGGGTGCCATTTTCAATATTGGGCCATGCCATTCGGCCTGTCATCGGCCCCCAGAACCTTCACAAAACTGTTAGCAACAGCGGTGGCAAACATCAGATCACTCCCCATATGGGTGCAGTGTTATTTAGATGACATTTTAATTCAGTCGGCCTCTCCGCCTCAAGCTGCAAGGGATCTAGACACGTGATCAGGATCCTCCAGGGTCACGGCTTCTCAATCAATATGGAGAAAAGTCACCTGGTCCCTACCACCCGCCTCCTTCATCTCGGCGCGGTGATAGACTCCAGCGTATGTGAGGTATTCTTGTCCCAGGACCGCCAGGACAGTATATGAACCCTAGTGAACCACATCACGCCCCGACAGTCGGTCCCGCTGGTTCTCCTGTCAAACTGTTTGGAAAAATGATCTCTTGCATCGCAATTGTACCGTGGGCACGTCTGCATGCCAGGACTCTTCAATGGTTCCTGCTTCCACACCAGAGAGCCGTCAGCAGCAACTCCAAGACCAGTGTACGAGTCCCGCTGAGGGTTCGTCGTTCTCTCCACTGGTGGACGTCAGTTCCATTTTCAAGGAACCCCAACGCATCATGATAACATCAGATGCAAGCCTCTTCGGCTGGGGCGCCCACCTTCGCTCTCAGGTGGCCCAGGGACAATGGTCTCCAGCAGATCTAACAAATAATATCAACTGGCTGGAGCTCCGGGCCGTCAACCTGTCTCTCCGCCATTTTCAGAACGCCGTGGCAGGCCGCCATGTCTTGATTTTAACAGACAATGTGGCCGCCAAAGCACACATAAATCGCGAGGGGGGCACTCGCTCCAGATCCCTCATGAGTGAGGCAAAGAAATTGAGACACTGGGTGGAGAAACATACGCTCTCCATCAGAGCAGAGCATATATCGGGGGAGATTAATGTTCAAGCAGATTGGCTGAGTAGACAGACAATAGACCACTCCGAGTGGCGCCTGCACCTGGATCTTTTCCAAGAACTATCCCAGAGGTTCAGCCAGCCGATAGTAGACTTGTTTGCCCATCCGTCGAACGCCCAGCTGCTGAGGTTTTTTTCCAGGTTTGCAACACCGGGGGCAGAAAGGGTCAATGCTTTCCGCAATCCTTGGCCTCAGGGACTGCTCTACGCCTTCCCTCCTCTTCCCCTCATTCCAAGGGTGATCAGGAAGGTGCTGGCGGAGAGGGCAGAGGTCCTTCTAATCACCCCTCATTGGCCCAGACGTCCCTGGTATGCCGATCTGGTCAACCTCTCAGTGTCCCGACCCTGGAGGATTCCCCGGGACAGGATTTCTCTCAGCCAGGGGGTCGTATTACATCCGGAGCCTCAGTGGCTCCAGTTGACTGTCTGACACTTGAGAGGAACCTCCCGAGGAAGGACAAATTCTCCGGGAAGGTGATACGAACTATTCAGGCTTCCAGGCGTGCCTCAACAAATCGGATTTATAACGCAACCTGGTGGGCATTCTGTCAATGGTGCTCCAAGGGACACATTGATTCACTTTTGGCATTGATACCTGACATTCTGGACTTCCTACAGGAAGGGCTGGACAAAGGGTTGGCTCCCAACACCCTCCGGAGACAGGTGGCGGTCTTGTCTATGGTCCTAACTTATGAGAACCAGCGCCCCCTCACTCAACATCCAAGGGTGCGCAGCTTCCGCAAGAGAAATGCTAATCTCAAGCCCCCTGTCATTCATAGATATCCTTCCTGGGACTGTTGTGACCCGGTTTCAACATAGTTCTTGTTGCAAATCAAAGAACACTTTGGCCAGGATTCCAAATACAAAAATGCAAACCGGTCATTAAGTCCAGAATTATTCTCACTTACTGGAGTTGGCCAAGAGCCCGGACTGGAGTTATTCCAACTGAGATAACCAAAGTTCTGACAGCAGCCAGGAAAATAATTGCGTTGTTTCCAGCAAAGGTTTCAGCTTTGATGCAACCTTAAATAGTCTTAGGGCGTGGCCCATCTGCCTGCAGGTTTACATGTGAGGAGACCTCCTCCTCCAGAGCCACTCTTGCCGGCTAGCTGCCCTGCGTGCCCTAGCATCAATCAGAGGCTCCTCCTCTCCACTGGAGTCACTCAACTCCTGCTGGGGAGGTGCAGAAGGCCCTGGTTGATTATCGTCCTCTGGCCCTGCGTCCTCCTCGGTCTCAGACTCAGGTGCCAGAGATACAGAATGATATTGCCACCCCATGGTCGGTTCTTGGTCTACCGGATCCATTAGCAGCTGCACGGGACTCGGGCAAGCCACAACAGGGACCTTACCTTAGTCCTGCAGGCATTCACGTCTTCACCATTCGAACCGTTGACGACCATCAGTCTTCGGTTCTTGACCCTTAAGGTTGCCTTCCTCGTGGCCATTACTTTGCCCAGGAGGATATCTGAGTTGGCAGCATTATCGGTGTGAGGGGACCTTTGCATTTTCCATTCGAACAGGGTGGTTCTGCGGTTGGATCCCTCCTTTCTGCCCAAGGTGAACTCCTGGTTCCATCGGGCCCAGGAGATCATTTTGCCTGACTTCTGTCCAAATCCGAATCATCCATTGGAAGAAAGATGGCACACCTTGGACATCAGGAGGGCCCTCGGCAGATACATTAAAAGAACAGCGCCCTTTAGGAAAATGGAATCTTTTTTCATTTCGTTCCACCCTTCGTCCATGGGGCAGGAAGGTGTCCCCCTCCACGATAGGTCATTGGTTGAAGGCGTGCATTGCAAAGGCCTATGAGCTTAAAGCCAGGCCTTTACCCGGATGGATTTTATCTCACTCTACCAGAAGTGCTGCAATAACGGCTGCCTGGGCTACGCAGGCATCCATTGTTGACATCTGCAGGGCGGCTACTTGGTCATCCCTAACGCCATTTATCCGTCACTATAAACTAGACAGTTATGCTGAGGCGTCCTTCGGGCGGAGAGTGCTTCAGAGGGTTCATTCCACCCTGGGGACCCAGGACCAGTCCAACTTCCGCCCATAGAACCTTAAGCTTGGGTATGTCCCACGCTTGGATTCTCCAAGCAGCGCACTGGAGAATGGACGTTAGTCTTACCTGAACATCCTTTCTCAGTGCGCTGCTGGAGAATCCAAACCCACCCCGTTAGCAGCCTGTTCTAGGGGTCCGGGGGGTGGTCCCTTTCTTTCTCTGCAGCACTGTTCCATTTACACTGGATGGCTACGCTTTCGTCGAAAAACTGGAGCTCAGCCGAGCAGAGGAGGCGTGGCCAACACAGAAAAAAATAAACACTCAGTCTCTGGCAAATAGATAGAAGTCAACCACGCTTGGATTCTCCCACAGCACACTGAGAAAGGATGTTCAGGTAAGACCAACGTCCAATTCAAGAGGAGTTGGACTTGGATCATTTGTGACGACTCTAGACTGATTCCGCTCTTGATTCTGCCCCCAGGCTCTGCCTCTTCTCCTACATCTAGTTACATTCATTAATAACAATCAATGCAGTTAGGGCACAGCCTCTGCCACACTCCTGGGTCCCTAGACCCATTGGCAAAGTCACATTTTCAGAGCCTTGCAAAAATGCCAGCAGGGTTGGGATCAGTCTGATCATTGGCGGAGGGAGGACGATGTTCCACGTGGAAAGGACCACAACAGAAAAGGCTGTCTTCCTGGGCCCAACAAAACAATACTCCTTGGCTGACAGAATCTGGAGCATGCCCCTCCTGTTGGACCTGGTACTGTTGGGAGGAAGTGGTCCTTCAAATAACCCAATCCCCCAGAGGGGCTTTATAAGTCATTACCAGCACCTTGAATGGATCCCTGAAGCAAACTGGTAACTAATGCAGTATACAGAGCAGGAGTGTAACATGCACCAACTGTGGGGAAAACATTACTGCCCACAAAACAACATTTTGCACTGGTTTAAGTTTTCTCAGCTTCTGGTTGTTTAAAATGGCAGGTTTCAAATTTTCAGTGAGATTCTGTAAATTTTAAAAGTGATGTGATATCATACTTGTCATATATCTAATTTACCAGACAATGGCAAATCCCTTTAAGGAGAGGTATATTTTGATTGGGAGGAATTTTTTTTAAAAAAAATTAAATTAATTTGTATATTAGTGCCATTTTTATTACGATTCTCTATAAATAATGTGGCATTTTTTTTTAAAAAGGTTGCTAAATATCAGTCCAGCCCCTCGGGTAACATTCAGAAGTTTCTTACAATCATGGTTTTTCTTCTCAGGGTTCAGTGTAGTTGCCTCTTGTATGGAAAGCATGCCTGAGACAATTAAACATGGTTGCTTAATTCTCTCATATGAACCCCATTCATGATAATTATATTGCATTATGGTTTTCCAGTGTAAAATCCAGTGAAAGATTTGAACTTGCACAACTAAACCTTTTTTCTAACGTGCGCACAATAGTCTTCCCAAAGTATAGCTCAAGTTGTGAGCATGTGTTAAAGGCTACAGAAAAGGGTAAAATTGCTTCCTATTCTCCTGAGAAGTGGTTCCATCAGTCAAAGGAGTTAATTAAATGCGACACTGATATCCAAATTTTAGCAAATACTGCACTTTTACAGCTTTAAAATTAATTATGGACAATATTAACCCATTATTTTATGTTAGTCAATTAAATCCTTAAGAGATGTGCAGACTCTACTCAGGTCGCTACTTCCTTTCCATTTATGTGAAAACAGAAAGCTGAGATGAAAACTACTGTTCCTTTTCTTCAGTCATCTTTCCAACTCAGTACATTGCCTCAGGTCTAATCTCATGCACTCCTTACTTCTGCAAAGCTTTTCTGGACTACTTTCTTCCAATTGCAACCAGATGAAGCCACATTTCTCTTTCTAGTTGATCTACTGTTCCTCCCTCCCGCCTCTCCCCCCCCACCCCATTTTAACTACTTAAGTTATTCCATTATAACATTAATGTAGAGTGCCCCATGAAGAAACCTGTAAGGGTACATATCTGCTGCATTTACATTGTCCTGCTACTTAGGTCTTATGCCCTGATAAATAACTAATTAATAATAATATACAGAACATAAGGCTGCTTGTGTATTGGTATTTAAAATTTGATTAAATTCATGCATCAATTTTCCATCTCTGGGGAGCTTTTCCATCAAGATATGATGCATTAACTTATCCTGCATAATGCAGAACATTTTATGAAATAATTCTAGAATAAATATTTGGGATGTATGTCAGACTTGCATGCCTTTATTTTTCTGAGTGTGCATTAGGATGTGCAGCAAATTATTCTTGCAGCTGCCCATTTCTCGGTATAAGACCTAGGTAGCAGATTATAGGGGAAGAGAGACACACAAAAATTCAAAACAAAAATAACCCAACCTTACTTTACTTTTCAATCATGACTAGATTGATCACATTTTATACAGATGGATACTTAAACCATTCACAGCTTCTCATGGAGATTGGTAGATATATTCAAGGTTCCCTTTGTTAGGAAAATTTCAGAAAGAAAGATAATAACATTTTATGAGTATGAGTAGGGTATTGGTTGGCTTTTCCTAGGAAGTAAGAATCAGTTTCTAGAACTAGTGTCTACGCATTTCATTTATTTATTTATTTATCTATATTATTTTATTTATAAAGTATTTATAAAATATTTATTTATAAAACATTTTATGTATGTTTATACATTATAATTCACTGTGTTAGAGTAGCCAAGAAATTCTATCCGTATGGTACATTCTTTTTAGTCAACCAGACTTGGAAATATCTGCAAAATTATAAAAAATATTTACATATAGGTTTTTAAAGCAGCAGCAGCAAAAGAAAAAGTGTAAATATAATCACTAGATGATTCAACTGACTGACTCAGTGATAATTATTAGTTGGAAAAAGTAATTGATGACTCAGATGCTTAATGCTGTGGCAGCTTTTGTATTTCAGTTTCATATTAGCTTCTTTTTAGGAATAGTTTTTATTTGATAAAGTTAAATTTATTTTGCACATCACTGTTCCGTTAGAAGAGCATCAGTAGCTTAGCCATAAACCAGTCAGAGTTTGCTATTATAAAAAGGACATCACTATTAAGCATGTGTCTTTCCCTTTATAGTTAAACTGAAAAAATAAAATTTGCATTTCTCTGTCACACTACAAAGGAAACATATGAGTCAGAAATTTACCACTTCCGTATCTTAATTATTCCATTCAGGATATATATAAAATTGGTAAGTCAACTCAAAATGCAAAATACTTTGCTGAATCACAGAGAAAAACAAAATTGCACGTAATTTTATTTAATTAATAGTCTAAAACACAATTGTTTATGAGAAAAGTTGTCACTGTCTTGTGCCTCTAATTTTTGGAGGGGAAAACAAATTCCTAATGAATGATTTTATAGTGTATAAGTGATATGTAATTCAGTCATGGCATTTGATGGAATTTGTTGAAAATGTTACCAAAGGCCAGATATTGCTATACTTAATACAATTTTTGTTTTAAAAAATATGTTTTGTATTCGTTTTATTGAAGTCAGTGATTGAGAGTCAAGCCAAACATTGGCAGAAATCTCCTTCAATCATGGTGTAAAATTCAGGAAGGGGGTGACAAGGCATGTGCCCCTTCCTCCATTATTGGCTGCGCTGCTAAGCCAGCTTCATCCCCAAACCTCCAAAACATCAATTACATAGTAGGGTTGACCCACACCCTAGGTTTCATTTCCATAGAACTATAAAGATGATTGAAACTTCATTTCTGTTGTTATTTATATTTTCACCAGCTACATGAAGAGTCTTTTGAATGTTCCTTATTTAGGTGCAGCAACCTCCCCACCCACCCCGCCCGAAAATAGACAAGTCTCCAACAAAGTATTTGGAAACTTCAGTACAGTAGTTTACCTCTGCTACTGAGAGTTTTCTGCTTAAAGTCAGAATTTGATTTACAATATATTTAACTGCAGGAAGTCTGCTTCATCAGCACTGGAACCATTTCAAAATCATGCAGAGCTACTAGCAGGAATAGTATTTGCATAACCAAAGTAGCACATCTGTGAAAAAAGTTGATGTCATCCATAACAACTAAACATTAGGCCTAAATATATGCTTTGAAAATGATTCTGAAGAAGTGTTGTGGGTCTCTCACAAGTGCAGCATCTCTCTGCTACTATTTAAAGCAGCTTTCACACAAAATCAGGGGGGGGGAGTGAGATCTGGCCACTTTAAGGTTTTGATTCATCACATTTTTAAATGTGCTCATTTTAAAGAAAAATAGAAACAAAGTATGCAGAAGATATTTGTAGAGCATAAGTATTTTCTTAAGCCAAGTCCCTTAAAATATGTGAAAACTATCCTAAAAAGAGTGTTTCTAAAATGGAACATACATCTAATAGTTCTAGAATTTAACAACTGGATTTTGTCATCAAGATACTCTTCATAGCAATAAATAATGCTTCCTTATAGAAGTTGCAAACAAATCAGATTATATCACATGAGGATTCAGTAAGGACAACCAATGTCCCATGAATATACTTTGAAAGCCATTAACCAAGAAACATTCTACATCAGCTAAAGGATTTTAGGACCAGGAATGGTAATTCCATGAGATCCATCTAGACCACGGATGTCAAACTCACGTCACGGCATCACGTGATGTATCGTGACTTTCCCCCCCTTTGCTAAACCGGGAATGGGTGTGGCCAGCGCATGACACATCCGGCCTGCAGGCTGCGAGTTTGACAGCCCTGACCTAGATGTTCAGCTCATGGCCTGCTTGCACCAATCTGTCAAGTTATACAACTTTTGTTACTCTTTTGTTTCAGAAAAGGAACTTTTCTATTTATCAGATGGATCGCTCGTTTTCAATATTGTATGGTTCTCCTGTGAGAAGTTATACAAAAACACAATATATTATTGTAATCTTGTTCTGCTATATTAGTATTTTATATTCTCCTGCTTAAAATTTGCATTGTGAAGATTTTATTATATATTGGTAAGAATGGAAGAGAGGGAGGTCTGTATGAATTAATGAACACAATCCATTTAATGTTTTCAATTAGAATAATAATTATATTGTTCCCATTGAGCCACTACTGTTAACCAAAATACTGTATATAAATCCATTGACAAACAGTGGGGAAAAATTTACTGCATTAATATCGAAGTAGAAATGTTAGGAAACTGAAGAGCATTAAAAACATATTTTGCTTGTTAACACAAATCTGTTGATAACCAGTATGTCACATGTAGAACAGGATATTACAGGTACGCTATGATATTTTTGTGAATCATTACTTAACAGTTAATCCTGTTATTTCTGAGGCAACTTCATATTTTTATGAATGAAGTAAGCCATTTTTCTTTTAAGTACCTTAAAGGGATTATTGTACGTTATTTGGGTTTAAACTGGATTCAGCAGGTAGAGTTACAGTTCTTTGAAAGGGTAACTTAAATATTCAGGTGATGAAATATAAAAGGGTAATCTATTTCTATTGACATTCAGGTTAATTCTCAAATAATACTTCCGGTTAAAAATGGCAAGATTCCACAAAATGACAATAGCATAGCTATGCTTAAACTACAGTTTTTGAACCTCTTTACAATATATGACTGGTATTCATTCTATTATTCATTCTGTTTTTTTCTGCAAGATTTAACACTCGTTTGTCAGGTGGCATTGAACAAAGAAATACTATGTACCAGACATGGAGCTGTTGCCGTAAAACTGATTGAAACTAAATTATTACTTTTTAGCAAGTTCCTGTAAAGTATATTCTGTTACTAAAGCATTTTTTCTTCTTTAGAAAGCCTGTGTGAGAATTCCTTTAAATAAATATGGAGATACATAATGGTTTGCTATAAACATGCCTTTATCCACTACTCTCAAAATGAAATGGAATAGTAAAACCGCTGTGACTTGCTGAACTGAATTATGCAGAGAAAATTATTTCAGAGAGAAATTTCTCTATTAAACTCTAAAAGGAACAGAACATGGGTAATATTTCCTTCACTTTGTCCTGTCGAAATTAGTATGATTGGTATGAGATGATCAATAGTTAGCAATTGTATAATAAATTGTACTTTGCTGCTCATCTAAGCATAAGCATCTGTTATAGTTTAGACACAGCCTATTAAAATTTGTTCTTAAAGTTTTGAAGAACTTTGGGAACTGCAGGACTAGTTCTGTAGGCTAGTTTTAACGCCTAATTTCTATAGGGGAAAAGCTTTAAAGTCTTGGTGGGGAAAAGATTTTTTAATCCTTAGACTTCTTCAGTGAAACTCAGGAAACAATTAGCTACATGTAGATAAAATGATGGAGTCCTTGGTGCTCTTTGATCTTCGTTGTTTGCTTGTAGACATTTCATTACCCAATGGGTAACATCATCAATGGTTGTGAATGTGGAGTTTGCTCCCTGTTTATATACAGTAACTTGCCCTGCCACTGTTGGGCATTTGGTTTTCTTCTTAGTAGTAGTTCCTTACGTAGAGTATTGATTAGGGCCGTGATGGCGAACCTATGGCACGTGTGCCACAGGTGGCACGCGGAGCCATATCTGGGCACGCGAGCCGTTGCCCTAGCTCAGCTCCAGTGTGCATGCGTGTGCCAGCCAGCTGATTTTCGCGGAGGCTCTGGGAGGGTGTTTTTGGCCTCCGGGGGGTGGGGGAGGCCATTTTCGCCCTCCCCAGGCTCCAAGAAAGCCTCTGGAGACTGGGGAGGGTGAAAAATGGGCCTACCGGGCCTACCGGAAGTCGGGAAATGGGCCGTTTCCAGCCTCTGGATGGCCTCCGGGGGGGGAGGTTGTTTTCGCCCTGCCCAGGCTCCAAGAAAGCCTCTGGAGCCTGGGGAGGGTGAAAAACGGGCCTACTGGGCCGTCTGGTAGTCTGAAAATGAGCTGTTTCCGACCTCTGGAGGCTTCAGGGAGGCCTGCTAGGACGCAGGGGGGCAGGGCACAGGGGGGCATTGAATTATGGGTGTGGGCATGCGTGCGCGCATGCGCGCTTTCGGCACCCGAGGAAAAAAAAGGTTCGCCATCACTGGATTAGGGTAAAAAAATAACATTCAGCCATTTTGTTTTCTAAGTGACCTTTGAGATCCAGATGAAATTGGGAAACTGGCAGGCACCAAGGCAATGACTATTGGTACAAAAATGCCAATGGGTATGGAACAACATATTTCTGCTTTAATCTAAAACGTAAATTTTAAATTATTAATTTATATGTCTTTTATTACAAATAGGATAGGCAGGGAGACTCACTAATGAAAGCACTGCATTCTCTTTTGTATAAAGCTCTGAGGAAAGCTAATACAGTTAGTCATTGACTTACAACAGTTCATTTAGTGACCTTTTGAAGTTACAACAGCACTGAAAAAAATGACATGACTGTTTTTCATATGTATGACCGTGTGGCATCCCCATGGTCACATGATCAAAATTCAGACATTTAGCAACTGACTCATATTTATGATGGTTGCATTGTCCTGGGGTCATGTGATCACCTTTTGCAACCTTCTGACAAGCAAAGTCAATGGGGAAGCCACATTTATTTAACAACTGTGTTACTAACTTAACAACTGCAGTGATTCACTTAGCAACTGTGGTAAGAAAGGTGGTAAAATGGGGACAAACCTCACTTAACAAATGTCTCACTTAACAACAGAAATGTTGGGCTCAATTTGTAGACATAAGTTGAGGACTGCCTGTAATGTGTCTGTCTAAAGTATTTTTTTCAGTACAAAGTTATTTCCATATGGTGGTTTTCCATTCTTTGTGTTAGACTACAATTTCCATCAATAGCCATCATCTCTAGCCAGAACAGTTGATAGATATGTATTCAGTTGATGAATGTTGTAATAAATATATATGTGGGGCACCTGACTGGTTTTAAGAAAGTCATAGACTTTAGAAGGAAGCTGTCCAATTAGTCTCCCATAGTCTGTCTCTGTCTCTGTCTCTGTCTCTGTCTCTGTCTCTGTCTCTGTCTCTGTCTCTCTTCTCTCTCTCTCTCTCTCTCTCTCTCTCTCTCTCTCTCTCTCTCTCTTGAATTGTGAAGTAAGAAACTGTTTTTTATGAGTGCTTGCCTGATAAATCATGTTTTTCACTTGTATGACTAGGTTTGCACTTAGCCAGAATAATATTTTTCATAGTACTGCAACTATATCATCATGGTTGGTACTTTATTTTTACCATGAAAAAGAAGTGATTTCTGTCAGCTATTCTTACATTTCAGAATGGCTGTATAAAATAGAACCACGGAATCAGCTTAGAGACGCTACTCTTGAGCTATGCCTTGGGACTTGGTTAAGTTACAATTTACCCTAGCATGACCTCTTGAGCAGAGAATTCCAGCTTTCATTTTATTGATCATGTGTTAAATTTGATATGCATTGGCTTGCTCAGTGCAGTGCAGAGATATCTAGGGGACACAGGGAGAGAAATGGAGAGTGAAACATTTGCAATAAGGGAATGCACTGTTTGGGATTCAATCCCATTCTTTTACACCAGTGAACATCAGTCATCCTTCCAAGAACATTGTAGGGTTAGTTCTCAGGTTGTAAACCTCCTGCGTCATATTACCCGTCTCATAGTCTCCTGTTTTTAAAAAGGGATAGAGAGAAGAATGGCTGAAATCTGTCTTTCTGTAGTATTCCGAGTCTGCATAACATATAACTTTACATAAGCCATAATAATTAAATGATTTTTCATATTTTTATGTCTTTAATTGTATTCTGTGAATTACATGGGCACTTTCTAAATTTGATGTATAAATAAAATAAAATAAAATAAATATAAGTTACATCTTAAGTCTTTTGAACAGGTAACCACAGGTCTGCTACATCAGAATAGTGCAAACTTGCACCTTCCCTTAAGCTCTGAAAGAGAGAGCTGGGATGTAACATATCCGTCCCTATGTGTGAGGTTTTATATGACTTCCATCAGCCTTCATGGAGGGAAGAAGGGACAATGTATTTTTACACAATATACAGTATATCCTGGTGGTCTATATAGGTATGTAGTAGGCTTACTCTTAATTGAACACAGTTATGATAATAGCAGATTGATTGTTATGATTATTTTCATTTTCTAACTACATTGCAGTCAAAATCCCAATATATGGTTTGATTTGTAGAGGGGAAAAATTACATGGCCTCAAACTACTAAACAGTATGTCTGTTATGTGAACTTGGCTATATATGTATAGCTAGGATGCAGACCCACCATATTTATGACTACCATGTGGTGGACAAGACTTCCCTGACCTGATGTGTTCCAGATGTGTGGAACAGAAACTTCCAGAATTCACAGTCAGTATGCCCTGCGCTGGTTGGGAGTTTTAGCCCAATGCTGCTGTACTATAGATGCTTATCTCTTCCTATTTACCTCTCTTTCATTCTTTCAATTTTTTTTTGAACAATTGCAAATTCTTGAAAACAAGCGGAGCTGTGTTTAAAATCTCCTAGTCCTTTTTTAAGCCCTGAACTAATCGCTTTACTTGTCTTTTCTTTTTAACAAGATATTTAATATTTTGCAGATGTATTGTTTTTACCATTCTGAGAACAGCAATACAGAGAGAACTCTTTTCAAAGCAGCTTTTATTTTTATTATCCCTATCCCATTCGTCTTTAGGGCAGAATTTTCCTTTTCTAGTCCAGCTTCTTTTCCTATACTTTATTTGTGAATTAAACAGGCATTCGTTCTAAGAAGGACAAAACCAAACTCTGCTTTTCGTAGAAATGATTCTATTTAATATTTTCCAGTATTAATTATCTAGACAAACATAATGGTTTTATTGCTGTGGAATTATTCTTTTCTCAGTCACATTTCCCCCCTCTTTTTGTTAAGTTCAATTGCTCAACAAGCCAAAGGGATGTCAGAATGACCACAGAGATATCAGGTCGTCATCATGGAAACAATGCAATATTTGCATCAAAGCATTTGACACAAGCATAAGAATTGTTCATTTGCATTATCACAATCATATCTTTCTCTTCCCTTAAATGCAACCCCGTCGTTATGCTCATTCCATTGCTCCTTTTATATTTGTGTGTAATTTTCCCTCCTCTGACCATTGTTTTTTCCTCTGATGAGTGAATCTGGATAATTACGATAACCTAAGTGAAGTGGGATAATATCCAGCAATTCAGGCTTACTTACATGGTGAGAGCAAAGAAAAAGATGAAGTCAACTGTGGGGGGGGGGGAATGGAATAAAAGCTAAATAATTTCTGAATGGATAAAAAATGAGAAAAAGACAGTTACCGCACATAAATATTTTCTGGAAAATGCCAAGTAATTTCGGCTCAAATATGATTATTGGGTTTTAAAATATCAAATTGAACCCAAAGTTTCTTTTCTTCTCATATAGATTCACAGCAGTCCTCTACAGAATATTTTTATATCTAATCTATACCTAAAACCCTGAATGCTGTATGGTTCAAGGAAATGTATCTGCTGATTCTGTGGCTACAAGAAACAGAGTGTTATGCCTGAATGAGCTGTAACAGAGAAAGTATCAATTTCACCTTAACCATTAAGACTTTCAATAGACTTCAATCCACAATTCATTTGTAAACATCACATAATGAGAAATCATAATATGGATAAGACATACTACAACAATGCATCATGAATTTTCCAGTTAGATGACTGACGGTGATGTGAAAAAATGGTTGTATGAATTATGTTGAATTATTATTAGCTATTAATATCTTTAATGTATTATTAAAGTTTATTTTATTTTATTAATTATTAAATTTGTTGCTGCTCATCTTCCATGAGGTGACTCTGGTTATTGAAATACTGTATACTTCAAAATATTATTAAAATCTCTGTTTTCATATACTTGCAAATATCATTTTGAGATGCGTAGGCAGGATATTCAAAGGCAGCCTGGCTATTTCGTTCTTTTTGATGGTCTCTCTCTGTTTTTATCTCTATATTCTGTGCCTGTCCAGAGCGGCATTTTAGAATTTACTATTGCTAAACTACAGACTCAGCTTTTGCGGATCACAAATGGGTAACAGGAAAGCCATATTTTTAATTGAAGATACGTTTGGAATTCTTGAGCATTTTATTGAAAAGACTAGCATTGCTACCATTAACATATCCTGTAAATGTAAGTTCACTGAGTAATCTCTTTAATGAAACTACAAGCATAGATTCAAAATGTAGGTTTAATGCCTTACCTGTATGTTATATTAATTTGATGTTATTTCGGGGAAAGTAAAGGCAGAGAAAACTAATTTTTCTCAATACTGTGTTGTATTTTAGATTGCTGAACAGCCAGAAGATCGTCCTGTGAATTTTTCAGTGTTCATATCTTCATGGAGTTTTGTAATCAATTAATTTCTCCATATATCCACTTCCCTGTTTCGTGAGAGTATTAGCCAGCACAGATTCTGGGAAAATTACATGTAAGTCCTACTTTTGATTCCTGTTTTATTAAAAAGAAAGAGGTTATAGAAAGAAGCTTTTTCCTAATGGGGAGGGGAAGGGAACTCAATAATCTGTGTAGTTCCTGTGAAAGCATTTTAAAATGTAATTTATCAGTTAGCATTAAGCTTTGAATAAATTAAATCTGAAGTACTGTTACTGTCTCTTTAAAACTAAATGGAGTAATTTTGTCATTTTATGAGATTCTTGAGTACTTTTTTCTCTGACAGCAAAGCTTAGAAGCAGGAATTTTATTAAGCCTTTAGGTTGTTTTTTTTATATATGTGAAATTACTGTGGATTTTTTTTTAATGTTGGCATAGTTCGATACGGAACTCTTGTCCGATATCCTTATAAAATTTTCCATATTAGGTAATAAATTTGGTTGATTCAGAGAACCATGCTTTTACAGTTTATCCATTTATCCGTTCATTCCTTTCATCAACAGTGGAGTCCTTACGTCATTGGCATTTTAAGGAAATCAGTTTTGAATTTTGCAGAAGCCTGGTAACAGAGCTTACTAGATGACAATTTTGACTATAACTTGGCAGACACGTGTTTTGAAAACATGAATTCATGTGTGTTTTTAAAAATTAAAGCTCCCTAAATGGGTTGCACCCTTAATATATTTGGAGAAGTAACCTCATTCTAAAATTCAAGTGGGAGCCTCCCTCCTCCCCACACACATAAATTAAGACTTTATTTTTTAGATTTATATCCCTCTCCATTATTTTTTGAAATATCACAGGAGGATCTGAAGCTCTCAATTCACAAGAGAAAATTGTTAATCTAACTGGCCTTCTGTCCCTCCCAAAGATGTGAAGGTTTAATCAAATGACAGGGACTATCAGACATAATAAATATGTTCCCAACTGCATAGGAAACACATAGGGGAGGAAATGAAATTAAAAAAATGCAAAAACCTTCCTCTAGTGACAGTTTCATTGCTTGCAGCTGATCTGTACAAGCACTTTTTATTTTTCTTCAGGTTGTATAGAATTATAGAAATTTCATCTAACTCAACTCTTTTAATATAATTAGGATTTTTAAAGCTTTTGTAGTCAGATTGGATAATAATGTGTCCCTGTTTATCCCCAAATTATAGGCCTTAGATGCCAAGAGTAATTTCTAAACAGTGAATATGTTGAATCTGCTTTATAGCACGTCAAGCCACCAAAATACTGAAAAGTAGACTATAGCTAGGTTGTTGTGCTGTACAGTAGGAGTGTAACATAGTTGATAATGCTTGTAGATGAAAAGCTGATCCTTCAAATTATCAGTTGGATAAAAAAAATAAATAAATGTAAATGTTCCAAGAATGGGAGCTGTGAAATTTAAAATCCTCCATTTTTCCCTTGACTATCTGTCCCAGGAAGTGTTTAATGGGTAACATGTCTTACCGTCTACATGTACTGTACATTTTATGTGTGTGTGTTTTTATAAAATATAAATACACGCACACATGTACACACATAACATATATACCTTATAACTACGCACACACACATATACCAAAAATTGCAAAGTAGTATATTTCTGTTTTCAGAGATGTTTTAATATTACAACCTTCTAAATTCAGTCTAAATTAAGAACATTTTATTAATATTGCAACTTTACTTTTACATTTGAGTTTTTATCATCTTCAAGTACTTTGACAGTTTAATAAATTTTCTTTTTAAAAAACCTGGTCATTTTCCATTTAGTGGAAACACATCAAAGATTATCATTTATCATTATCAATCTTATCATATATAAACCTTATCATTTTGCTATTTCTTTCTGTTTTTAAAAGAAAAAGCACATTAAGGGTGCTATAACCTGTCATTTATCATTTTAAAGCAGTTTGAAGTTGTTGTAGATGCAAAATCTGGAGTGTAATACATATAAAAAGGAGGTAATGTTGATTCAAGAGTCTGAATACCTAAGAGTCTGTGCCTATTTGAAGTTAGAGGGAATGTGCTTTTTCCACATCACACTCAACTTCTCACTGTACGTAACTGGTAGAGCAACTAACACCTTTTGCTCAAAGCTAACTCTAGATACGGTCACTCATAGACTCACACATAATTTGTGCCACCTTTTGAATGCAGGTTCAGAAACTATTATTTTATATTCCACAAAATTAAGAGGCAGCTAATAGGAGAGTCATTTCATTTTTCATCATTGGGAAGAGGCATGCAAAGAAAGCATAAAGGGAGACAGAAGGAGCAAAAAGTTATAGTAAAACCCAGCCCTTAACTTTTTGTCAAGAATAAAATGCCACAGCAAAAAAAAAAAAAAAATTTAAATCATGTCATTGAGCTGGCTTGTTTTGTGCCTCAATAGATAGGTCTCATCAAGGGAAGTTAGGTCCTGATAGCATATATTTCCCTCTAAGTCAGTCACCATCTTTTACAGACCATAAAGTTTCCAATAGAATATTTTATGTGCCATGTGCTAGTCATTTATTTCGAGATACCAAAGTCAGATTACTCAAATGACAGTATTAGTGAAATCCACTTTCCCTAACCTTAGCCAGTGAAACTAAAATTCTTCTCACCACATAAGTTTTAATTTTACTTTAGTTTCAGTACTTCTGTCTGTAATAGCCTCTAAGGTACAGTCATTCAGGAACTGATCTGAGGGCATTGTGGTTGCAGCTGAGTTAGTATATGTCCCATATTTCATAGCACCTTTTTTTTACAACCTTCAAAGGCCAAATAATGTAGAATTTTTGCAAATCATCTTTTTTAAAAATGTTTTCATTTTTAAGGGCTTTCACAATAATAGTTTTGTTATTCCCTTCATCTTACCCTTCAGCAGACTCCATAGGATGAGAAGACATTTTAGGGTTTTTAGAGAGAGAGAGAGAGAGAGAGAGAAGGAGAGAGAGAAAAGATATGCTCTCTCTGCTTTCTGTCCATCTAAATGTGGTAGGTGGATAAAAATTGGTGGGAGGGGGTCAAGAAAATTAAGACTTGTTCTCCATCATTCCTGAATGTAAAATACAGCAAAATGAGTTTAAGTAAGAGAAAACTAGATTTAAAATTAATATTTTTAAAAACTCTTCCTACCAGAAAGATAGGCATATAGTTAAAATAATTATCTTCCCCTCGGTGGATAATGTTCAGATAATGGCTAGAGCAGGGCTGTCAAACTCGCGCCCCGCAGGCCGGATGCATCACACACTGGCCACACCCACACCCAGTTTAGCGAAGGGGGGAAGTCACAATACGTCACGTGACGACACCGTGATGACGCAAGTTTGACACCCTTGGGCTAGAGAGACATTTGTTGGAAATTCATTAATTCAGATGTGTTAGTTCAGTGACTCCTCCAACTCTAGAATTCTGATGGAAAACTGAAGATGTTTGAGAGGCAGTTAGGATTGTGACAGGGTATGGATACCATCAATAAATAAAATCTGGACAACAGAGTCCAAGAAATGGACAAAAGTAGTAGGTAAAACTTAATGATAAACAATGCTTCTGAAAGTCCTCCTAATAGTGGCTGAAACACTACTTTTCCTTCTGTGACTCAAAACTGGCCATATTAGAAGTCTATGAGGTTTGTTTTTCTCCATTTCTCCCTTTTATCTCAGTTTTTAGATACTTTGATCCTAATGCAAAGAAGGCCTAACTAAGAGGATTAAGAACTGAATAGTACTGTATGTGAATGAGAAATCAGCTGGAAATACAAGGACTGCAGGTTGGGCAGTTGAAAAAAAAGCAATCGAAAAATTACTTCTGTATTGTTGCCAAAAATTTGCCAAGGGTTAAGACTTTATCTTAAAGGGAAGAAGAGACGTAGTAGGGTTCTGATATCTTATCCAGGTTCTCAAGAAACCATGGCATTGCAACAGCTCTTATCTTGCTAGGATAAAGCAAGTACCCACCCCCTAGAGCCAAAGCACTAACAAAAGGCAGAATGTGGAAGGGAAAGAAATGATATTCTTCACTTGTCATTACAAAAATAAGTATTGAAGGAAAAACACTCAGGAAGACGCCTGCTGAAGTATCCAATGCTATACTCTGCATGCCCGATAAAACTTCAGTCCCTCTCTCCCTCATTTCCAAACCTCAGTCTTCTTGCTAAGCACTTTTATGCTGGATTTACATGGGTTGCCATGTCCTCTTAATAACCTAACCATGGGGATGTCACAAATAGCTTTAATGAAAAGAGGAAGAGGGCTTTCTAAACAGCTGTATCATTAATCACAAGGTGGATGTAGTCATGTGCAAATTAAAACACCATTGCTCTAAAATGTGTGTACGGTTTTATGGAAAGAGAAAAAAAATTAGGTATGCATGAGCCCAGTATGTGGGGAAAGAATTGTATGTCATGCGTGGATTTATAAGAAAATCAGACTAATTTGCCAAGCAATTTCTGAAATGCAATGTTGAGTCCTTATATCATGCTTGGTTGTACACTGTTTCGGTATCTTATGAAGTGATTATGACTGCTGGAATTTTCTTCTCATTATAGCCAACTTCATGGGAGGGGTGTCTGCTCATGGTGTAGCACCCATTTTATTTATAGAAGTCCGTAGGTTCAATTTCAGAGAAAGAGGATTAGGTAGTAGATAATGGGAAGTATATTTGTCTGAAACCCCGCAGAGCTTTTGTCCATCTGCTTAGATGGAGAAGCAGCCTGCCTAGATGTATAAGGCACTTTTCTCTTCCTTTTTCTGGATAGAATGTTCATACAATTTCCCATAATTAACTCCAGCCAGCAACATCTTCAACTCCTTCATTAATTACTTAATCTCTGCACAATAGAGCCACAAATAGGCACTTTGACATCCTGTTTGTTTTAATGGTAGCATTAAGTGTATGCTTAAATTGCAGCCACTGATGCTCATTACACTTAATTTTGATGATTCTCTGTTTAATTTTGCATAGATTTGGCTTGATGATACTGTACTTACTGTGAGTCTAAGCATATT
Source organism: Thermophis baileyi (assembly GCA_003457575.1). Taxonomy (NCBI): domain Eukaryota; kingdom Metazoa; phylum Chordata; class Lepidosauria; order Squamata; family Dipsadidae; genus Thermophis; species Thermophis baileyi. The sequence continues at coordinate 3,850,726 of QLTV01003675.1, read as the reverse complement.
AGGGCTGAAAGACTTTCTCAGCTAACCAGTAGAAATTTCTTGTCTGTGTTAGATTGATGTGTATTTGTTCCAGGGGTGAAATGCTACCAGTTCGGGCCTGTTCGCCCGAACCGGTAGTAAAAATGCTTTAAAAAAGTAAAAAAAAGGTTCCGACGATCAGCTGTGACAATCAGCTGTGCCGCACAATCGTTGGGACCTTTTTTTTTTTTTTTTTACTTTTTTAAAGCATTTTTTACTACCGGTTCCGGTGAATAGGTAGTAAAAAATGCTTTTAAAAAGTTTTTTTTTTAAAAAAGGTTCCGACGATTGCGGGCACAGCTGATTGTCACAGCTGATCGTCGGAACTTTTTAAAACTTTTTTTAGCATTTTTAACTACCGGTTCGGGAGAACCGGTAGTTAAAAATGCTTTAAAAAAGTAAAAAAGTTGGCCACGCCTACCCAGTCACATGACACCCCCCACCAAGCCACGCCCACAGAGCCGGTAGGGAAAATTTTTGAATTTCACCACTGATTTGTTTCATCCTTCTCTTGTATTAATCTGTGATAAAATTGGAATCTTGAGTGATTTGAGACTCAAGTTTATTGTTAAATACCTTTTTTATATAGGTACTTTATAAGGACCAGCATAGTAAAGCTAGAACAGTGAAATCCAAAATGTTCCGATTCTGATTCACATAAAAGGTGCAGATCAGATTGATTTCATCAGAGTTGACCAAAGCATTAAGGGAGGACTGTATAGATCAAATTTAAGGAACAAAAGAAATGTGCAAGTGAAAAATGTGGAGTTTAGTCAGATTCCTTCTTGTTTTGCTACTGCAGATAGAAAAAAAGAGAAATTCCAAAGAGATGAAGCCCAGGAATCAGGAGATGCTGCCTTCCTTCACTCCTGCCCATCTCTTGTCAGTTTAGTTTCAAGGCTCTATGCAATTCCAGTGGATCTGAGCTCTGAATGCCATTCCTCAAAAAGTAAACAAAACTTTTGGGGTGATGAAGACAGCAAGTGAGGACAAGGCTTGGGTTACAATGAGCCATCATTCTGGGATTATTATTTTTTCTGTCTGTAACCTTTGCATTTGTAGATGTTGGAAGTGTAGGCGTATAAGAAAAAAAAATAGAGGTGTTAATAAGACTTTCCATCTATTGCCCTTTCTTATACAACTGAAAAATAATACTCATACAGTCTAGGACTACGGACGAAGCACAGCCAGTTTTCAAAAGCTCTCTCTTGTCTTTCTTTCATTGGTCTGGTAAGATCTGTTTGGGATATGGAACCTATTATAAAAGTTTTTTTTTAAAAGAAAATAGTAAGAAGGTCAAATGAATAATTCTGTATAAGACAAAATACTGGAATGGAACTTGTTGAAAATTGGGGGGGGGGGAAACAATGGTATCCATTTTAAATGGCTTGTTAACAATTGACAATTGTGGGAGGTCGGGAGGTCTGGCTTAAAATTAGTAAAAAAAAATCTGTTATTTCTAAGTATTGTTATGCTAAAACATGGATTTGGAGAGAAATGCTACCTTGCGATATCAGTCCAATATCCTCTCTACCTTAAAAAATATTGTTTCAGAGGGCTACTCTAAACTACGGTAGTATGGCAGTTCAGAAGCTCTTTATTCTGAATTTTGTTTCCGATGTTCATATATCAGAGGATTTTTTTTTTTAGGACAAAGGCTTAATTTTTGACCAGCGCTTACTTGTTTCTTACAGTCATATTTGAAGGAGACTTGCTACCATTGCGGTCTTCTTCAGTACAGTATGAATTTATCTTGGCAAAAAGGAGCTAAGATCTTTCTTATAAGAGAAAGATGTCTAGGAATGTTGCATTTTTCCCCCACAATAATGTATGTATGCTAAACCTACCTATGCATGCACTAGGACTGTGATGGCGAACCTATGGCACACGTGCCAGAGGTGGCACGCAGAGCCCTCTCTGTGGGCACATGCACCGTTGCCAGCTGCTGTTCTGGTTTCCACTTGATCTTCGGGTTTTCGGCGCTCCGGCACATGCGAAGACCAGCTGGCCGGCACGCATGCATGTACCGGAAACCTAAAGGCCAGGTGGCCGGTGCATGCATGTGCACCGGCCAGCTGGTCTTCGAGTTTCCAGGGCTCCGGCACACACGCTTGTTCCGGTTTGGGCACTCGGTGCCAAAAACGTTCACTGTCACTGCGCTAGGTCTTTAGTGCATATGCTCAGTCTGCACTTGTTAGTTGGTTTGGCCCTTGGATTGATCAATTATAAAAGCTGAGCCTTGCATGTGTTTTGTGGGACTGAAGAAAGAGAGATAGAGAGGAAGACGCAGAACTTATGAAAGAAGAGGAAGCCAAGACAAGGAAAGGAAGAGAGAGAATGGAAGGAATGGGTCATGGGGACATAAGGAGAGGACATCATTGCCAAAGAGATGGTTTGGAGGATAAGAGAAACTTTCACAATAGGTGAAAGGGATTTGAAGAATTTAGTTGGGCGACAGAAAATTTTGAAGTATGAATTGCCTAAAAAAAAGAAGAGGACTTGTGATAAACTTTCACTTATGTGAAATGGGCAGTCTGTTAAAATAGAAAATTGTCAGTTCAAATATATCTTAAGTTGTTTGTTTTAGTTTGTTTGGCATTGATGAATTGGGTGGGGTTTTTTTTCCTAATGTCTGGTTTTTCCGATAGGGGAGAATATTTATAGCTCAGGGTTGAAATGAAGGATCCTTAGTGCTCATTGAACTTGGTTGATTTTTGTTTCATTCCTGTACTTATCTCCTTGACTGATCGAGACATTCGGGAAATCTCATTAATAGTTCTTAAATGAAACGAATTTTAGACACAACACAGAATCAGGTATAATAGATTATATATGTTTCGGTTAATATGTCACAATATGGTTCTGTAAACAAGGTATTCTGAAGATCTTGATATTTCTGTGTAGCAATATTAGTGATTTAATCCCATCCCTGTTCTTGCATAGCAGTTGCACTCGTATCTAAGGCAAAAGTTCCCTGAAAGTGCTGCCTATTGGCTTATTGTTTTACAAATTCTGGCTTTGTTTGAGTGGCCACACCATAATTCTGACTGCTACATAATACCAGGGGTGGGTTCTAACTTACCTCGCTGCCGGTTCGCTTCCTCCCGCGCCACGTGGCCGCGCCACGTGGGCATGCACGCACTTTACGCGTGCGTGCATGCGCAGTGCAAAAAATTTTTAAAATCCCCCCCAAAAAAAGCCAAAAACAAGATGAGGACGCACGGAAACTCAGCTTCTGTGCAAACGAAAAAAAAAAAAAAGCCGGAAAAAATTCCCCCCCCCCCAAAAAAATTTTAAAAAAAAATTCAAAAAAGAGATGGCAGTGTCCACGGACCGGCACCGACCGAACCGGATCTGTGACATTATCATGATGTCACCAGCGGGTCGCTACAGGTTCAGGCAAACCAGTCCGAACTGGGAGGAACCCACCTCTGATACATACATGATGATTACCTTGTTTCCCCGAAAATAAGACGTCCCGATAATAAGCCCAACAGGGCTTTTCGGGACATGCGTCGAAATAAGCCCCCCCCTGAAAATAAGGGCCCCCCATTACTTTCCGGGGGAAAGGGGGGGCATGCCGGGAGGCACTCTTTTTGCGGCGGGCACTTTTTTGGCCGGGAGAGCGAGAGCAAGCGAGAGGCGGGTGCACGCACACCCCACGAGACTGGCTCGGCTCCTCTGGGGTCTGCCTATGGCAGCTTTTGAACTGCGCTCCTGCCTCCGAGGAAGAGGAGGGGAGCCTCGATCCCTGGCTCGCCGCCCCATCGCAGGCAGGAGCGCTTCAAAACGCTGGCAGAGGCAGAGCCCAGCGGAGCCGAGGCAGTACCGCGGGGTGTGCATGCACCCACATCTATCTCGCTCTCGCTCTCTCCCGGCCGGGAGCTGCTGTTTTGCGGTGGGCACTCTTGGCTGGGAGAGAGAGAGGGGGGGTGCATGCACACCCCACGAGACTGCTCGGCTCCTCTGGGCTCTGCCTCTGCCAGCGTTTTCAAACGCGCTCCTGCCTCCGAGGAAGAGAAGGGGAGCCTCG
>QLTV01003675.1:3835573-3846400 GCA_003457575.1 Thermophis baileyi | reverse complement strand
TCTCTCTGTCCCCCTCTCCCTCCATCTCCCTCCCTCCCTCTCTCTCTCCCTCTCCTAGAAGAGCAAATAGGGGTACGGAAGAGAAACCTTGCTGAATTCCATTCCATTCCATTCCATTCCATTCCTCTCTCTCTCTCTCTCTCTCTCTCGCTTGCTCTCTCTCTCTCTCTCTCTCTCTCTCTCTCTCCCTCTCGTTCTCTCCCGGCTGGGGGCTGCTCCTTTTGCACCGGGCACTCTTGGGCTCCTCTGGGCTCTGCCTCTGGCAGCCTTTTGAAACGCTCCTGCCTGTGATGGGGTGGCTAGGCAGGGATGGAGGCTCTCCTCTCTTCTTCGCAGCGGAGGTGCTGGTGCGCCGCGACTCTCGGGCACTCGCTGCTTGTGCCTCTGCGGCTACCGTACTGACGTTGCAGAGCCCTGCAGTCAGCTCCCGGTAGAGAGCGCCGGGCCGCGGCTCTGCCTCCCGGCTACGCCTCCTTCACTCGCTCGCAGGCTCGGGACGCTCATCCTCCACCTGCCCTCCCCGCATCCTTCAGTCTCAAAAAATTGGAAGGGCAAAATGGAGAATAAATCCAAACCGCTACAATGTCTTCCTCTTAGTCCTCTCTTCTTTAAGCTAAACATATCCACCTATTTTAATGGTTCTTCATAGCAGAGGTGGGTTCCTCCCGGTTCGGACCAGTTCACCTGAACCGGTAGCAACCCGCTGGTGATGTCACAATGACATCACAGATCCGTTTCGGTTGGTGCCGGTCCGTGGACACCGCCATCTTTTTTTGAAATTTTTATTTTATTTTATTTTTTGGGAATTTTTTTCCAGGTTTATTTTCTTCTGCGCATGCGCAGAAGCCGAGTTTCCGGCACTGCGCATGCATCGCCATCTTGTTTTGGGCTTTTGGGGGGGGATTTTTTTAATTTTTTTTTTGTACTGTGCATGTGCGCGCAAAGCGCGTGCGCACCCATGAGGCGCGGCCACGCAGCATGGGAGGAAGCGAACCGGCAGTGAGGTAAGTTAGAACCCACCCCTGCTTTATAGGATTTAGCCTCAAAGCCCCTTACCCTCTTTCTCACTCATTTCTGCATTGTTTCCAGTTCTTCTGCAACTTTCTTGTGTGTGGTGACCAAAATTGGGCATAGTATTGGAGGCACAGTGTTATCAGTGCAGCATAAGACTGAATGTGTATTATGTATTTATTTACATAAATTTAAATACATGACTCCAGAACAATAAAATAGAGAGGGAGATTATATGTATCCAGAGAGAGGTGGGGAAAAATCGGAACAATACTTACAGGGCTGGGAGAATAGCCAAATTTCATTGCCTTTCAGAACATCATCAGGGTGGGAGCCATATGAATCTCTGAAGTTTACTATTACAGAAAGCAGGTACCACAGTTACCCACAATCTCCACATTACACTTCTGTTGACACAGCCCAAGATTGGCTTTGTTGACAGGTGCAGCACTTTGCTGGCTCATGTTTAAAGTATGGTCTAGCACAGGGATCTCCAACCTTAGCAACTTTAAGACTTGTAGACTTCAACTCCCAGTTTTGCTGGCTGAGAAGTTGAAGTCCACAAGTCTTAAAGTTGCCAAGGTTGGAGACCCCTGGTCTAGCAGGACACCCAGATCCTTTTGATAGATCATATTGCTAAGCCAGGTAGTTCCTTTCTTCTATCTGTGCATTTGTTTTTTCTACCTAAGTATGGAACCTTACTTTTCTTGCTATTGAATCACTTGGTTAATGCAATACTAGGTCCCTCTGTTTTTACAAAGACAGACAATTTAGAAAGGTATCACTGGGGTCTAGATTAGTACAATTTTGTGCCAAGAACCCAATGAGACCCAATGAGGAAATAACAGCATATATACAGTATGTTTATGACTTCGTGTCCTCTTATTTAATTGAAGAAACCTCTGCTCTACCTTTCTGCTTTATCTCTTAAATTATTCTAGGCAATATGCAACATAAAATATGTCAGTTTAGAGTCTATGAAGGACGGTAACAGAAAGAGGCAGCCAAAGATTATATTACATTTGTGCTCATTTCACACATCAGTATGCAGAACCAGACACACTTATAAATGCTGCCTACTTATAAGAGATGACCTAATCTCAGAATAACACTTGAGGTTTGTAGCTCAAGACAGTCATTGTAGCTCAAAATGAGTAATATACAGCATTTAGCCCTAGCCATACATATGTAACAATGCATTTTGCTGTGTATTTCTCATTGGATGTTCATTTGAAGAACGCTGTGTAGCACTTAGTGCTTAGGGATGCATCTTATGCATAATTGGAATTCTCAAATAAGGCTGACATTTGGAATGTGGAATATAAATGGAACAAGGGCATTTCAACAGAGCTCTGTAATTGGGGGTGAATGGAGTGAATGTGTACACATGCTGCAGAAGGGCACAGTGGACGGTGAAACTGCACACTCTTCAGCAAATGAAGGATGAAAGCCAATGTATCAGTGTCACGGCATGACAGTGTAGAGTATAAATGATATTGTCACTGAGTAAAGCAACTATCAAGGGAATACCACTCCACTGAATTACATTACTTAGGCAGACCTGAAGGTATTGTGTGTGAATGAGCGGAGAGGGCAAAAAAGAATTTGTCAGCATAAACCAGAAATTATTTCAGAACAACTGGCTGCAGGGTTCAGAATTTCATGCATTGCTAAGGCTAGCCATGTTAACGGTTTTCAGGGAATTCTATACAGGATTTTTTGATGGGTGGAATTTGCATGTGTCATATTCCATTTAGTTATTTCTATTATGAACACTTATTTTCATCTGTAGTAGAGATGCCAGTGCATACCATTTGGGTAAAGCAAAATTTAAAAAAGGAAGAATGTTGTTTGTGCTCAATGCCTACTATGTCTCATTGTTTTAATCTTAAGGAAGATTCATTTGTTGGGACATATATTTCGGGCATGAGTGAGTGAGATTTTTCCTCATTCTGAGTCCTCCTATATTTGACATTGCCTTAAGGCAGTGATGGCTAACCTTTTTTTCCTTGGGTGCCGAAAGCGTGCGCATGCGCGTGATAGCGCGAAAGCGCATGTGCCCACACCCATAATGCAATGCCCCCCATGCTGTCCCGCTGCGCATGCGTGCATGACCCCCCATTCTCCCCTGCCCCCTGAGCATGCGTGCATGACCCCCCACGCTCCGTTTTGGGCCTAGCAGGCCTCCCTGAAGCCTCCAGAGGCTGGAAACGGCCTGTTTCCAGACTTCCGGTAGGCCCATTTTTCGCCCTCCCCAGGCTCTGGAGGCTTTCCTGGAGCCTGGGGAGGGCGAAAACAGCCTCCTCCGGCCCTCTGGAGGCCGGAAATGGCCTGTTTCCGGACTTCCGGGAGGCCCGTTTTTCGCCCTCCCAGAGCCTCCGCGCGAGCCCTGTACTTACCTGGCATCCAAAACGGGCCGCATGGAGACTCCGGGGAGCGGAGGGGAGGCGTGGGCGGGGCCAGCCAAAAATCAGCTGGGCGGCGCGCGCACATGCGCACTGGAGCTGACCTAGGGCAACGGCTCGCGTGCCCACAGAGATTGCTCCGTGTGCCACCTGTGGCACGCGTGCCATAGGTTCACCATCACGGCCTTAAGGGGAGAACAATGCAAACATAAGACTGAATCAGGGACTTTCTCTTTTACATTATTTTTTGCAGCCATTGCAATATATCAGTTTTTGAACTTAGCATACTCACAAATCGCAAAAAAATCCTTATCAGCATTACATAGCTAAAATACAATAATCCAAAATACCTTTTCCTTTTTGTGGAATATTTGCTTACTTGAGAAATACTATTGAAGCCATAAGAGTTGTCTTGAAATCAACAGAGTCTGAATTATTAAGATGGGAACAACAGTAGGTGTATTAATGGGGCAGAGAATTTGGGTGGATAAAATGTTTTAGGAAACATAAAATAACAAAATTTTAGAGATGGTTCTATGGGAGGGGCTATTTTCTGCTTGGGTGAGAAATGTTGTTCCCTCAGTTGTCTCTTTCTGTGTTGACACGCCGGACTATTTCTAGCATATTTGATAGAACTGTCTTATGTAAGGCAGAGCTAGACAACTTATTTAACTTAGAAGAATTATTGATTTCTGCTCAAGAAAGGCATAGCCTATAGCCGTTCTAATAATATTACTAGATTTGCAAGTACCATCTATCCATTATTTTATTGAAATTCTCTTTGCAGTTGTAGTATACTGTGAATTGCAGTCCGTTTATCCAATGTTTTCCCATTGATCAATTTGTATATTGTATTGAAAAAAAATTGTCCATCTTACCATGTAATATTTAATTCCTCTTCCATTTCTTATTTTAACTAAAATTTATACATATTGGTAATAAGATGCTCATCATTGGTACATAAGTCTTTCAAATTTGATTCTATCCTGTTCAAATTCATACGATCTTTTATCAATTTTAAAATTTTCTGAAAGTTGCATATATGAAACCATTAATATTTGAAACTTTCTGATATCAAATCTCTGGATTTTAATTTAATTACACCTTGGGAATATTCTGCCATTTCTTAACCATATCTCTTTAATTGCCATTTCTTTTCTATAATATGCTTCTTGTGGGGATATTATTTAGGTATTTTTAGACATATTCTAGATCTGTATTTGTTTCAAATTCTCAGGTTGGCATGTCTAAAAAAATGATTTCTAAAATCAACATTGACCTTAACCTTGTATACTATAAGCAGGCATGCCACCCAGATCTCGGATTGTGTCCCCTTCTAAGTTTAACAATCTTCTGTCTCTCAGAATCATTTGTTCTTTTAACCAAGCTAGGCAAGAACTGAAAAATACAATTTCAGGTCTGGCAGATCTAAACCAATATTGCCAATACTTGTATTAGATAATGGAACATACCTAAAAGACAAATTGTGAACTATGTTAAGTGTTGTACCTTATGATTCTTGATGAATGTATCTTGTCTTTTTATGTACACTGAGAGCATATGCACCAAAGACAAATTCCTTGTGTGTCCAATCACACTTGGCCAATAAAGAATTCTATGTGTGCTGTTAATATATGGACAAATGGGATAAAATATGGACTAAAACTAAAATTTTGTCAGAAGCTGGTAACATTTTAAACAGTAACATCTAAGTAAGAAAAATTTAGATCTTACAATGATATTACAAATCCCAGCTGCTTAAAAAATGCTGAGATGTTTCTTTCATATAGCCTTTCCAAAACAAAATTTAATTTTCTTTTTCTTTAATTATACCATTATAATCAAGGGATTTTTTTTCTGGTAAATACTGAATTGTATTATTGTATTATTAAAACTGATACTGGTATACAAAACATACTGTTGTGTTTAACATACTGTCGGGAGTTGGGCGGCATACAAATTTTATAAATAATAATAATAATTTTATAAATAATAATAATAATTTTCTAATACATTCTATGACAATTTTTTTTTAATTTCCATCTCAGAAAGGGGGGAATAACATTTTCCCCTACATCAGTGTCTATCTTTAAAAATCCATTAATATAAACTATTCTTACTAAAGCACTTGTCATTGAAATATTAATGTAAACTCATATCTCAAGAGAGTCTGTCATGTGAAATGCAGTTGCATATACATTTAACTTGCTGTAAAACTCTTTCCGAGTCACTTTCCTTCAAATGGGTGTCTATATTAATTTGATTAATAAATAAATAAAAATAAAACCAGAAAATTATCTCACTTTTCTACTTACCTATAAAGTTTTATCTAGATATACTTTTTATTCAGTGCCAGACCGGCATTGAATACTGATTTTGGAAAAGGACATGTATTTTGAATTATAGAATGAAAGATGTTTCTCCCCCCCACCTTAGAACTTCAGAAAGAGTAAACAGATTTGATACCATTTTGAGACAGACTGTGGTACTTAATTGAAATACCAGTATTTCATATTACAATACAATACAATATTCTTCATTAGCCAACTGCAATTGGACACACAAGGAATTTGTCTCTGGTGCCTAAGCTCTCTGTGTACATACAAACAACAAAGTGATACAATCATAAGATACCAATAGGAGAAGGTAATAGGAAAAATGAGAAGGATAATAGTAATACAGTCTTATTACATGGGTAAATGTCCTAAGACATAAGACAGTGCTGTGGGAATTAGGTGTTCAACAGAGTGATGGTATGGGTGAGGGAGGGCGCGGGGGGAGGGACAGACAACTGTCTTTGTGTCTAGTTGTTTTGGCCTGAGAGGAGGAATTGAAACAGTTTATGTCCAGGATGTGAGGGGTCTGTAGGTATTTTCTCAGCCCTTTTTCTGACCCATGCAGTATACAGGTCCTCAATGGAAGGCAGGCTGGTTGGAATTGTTCTAAGACGTGGTAGAATAGAAGGGCCCTTCTAAAATCCACTATCATCTCTGTATTTTTAAGTGTGTTCAGCTTCAGATTGTTCCGGCTGCACCACAGGGCCAGTTGTTCAACCGCCCATCTTTATGCAGACTCATCACCGTCTCAAATGAGATCAATGACTGTTGTATCATCTGCAAACTTCAGTATTTTAACAAAGGGATTCTTCAATCATTGCTATAGAGAGAAAAGAGTAATGGAGAGAGCACACAGCCCTGGGGGGCACCTGTGCTAATTGAATGGGTATTTCATGTGATTTTACCATCCCGTGGAAGAGGCTTCACTTGTTTGCGTGGCCCAGTTTCTGGCATACCACGGACCAGTGCTGGTCCACGGACCGGGGTTGGGGACCCCCGGTTTAGAGAGAAGAATTTCTGGAATGATGGTAGTCAATGTCGAGCTGAAGTCTACAAAAAGGACCCTTGCATAGATCCTTGTGGGATTTAAGATATTGTAAGATGTAATGCAGTGACTGATTTATGGATAGTGGTGGTTTTGAATGGGCTTCAAAGAAAATCCTAAGGCCCTTTATGAATTTAATCTTTTCCTCAGCTACCCTGTTTACCTGTAAGATTGGTTATTCTCAGGTAAACTGTAATTTCTTAGGTCACAATTCCATTTTTTATGAATGAGATGGTCTTGCTATGACAAAATTAAGAGCACAGTAATGAAATGCCCTTTAGTTTTTTGATGGGAAGGTAGTGATAGTTGACAGCGATCTCCTCTCAAATCTACAGTACAAAAACATTCAGGTCATCTGCCAGTTGCCGATTCCCTTCAGTAAGAGAGGGAGATCTTCAAGGTGTTGGTTGTTACCTTTAAAGCCCTACATGGCTCAGGACCAGTTTATCTGCGTGACCGCCTTATACCACATTCCTCCCATCGACCAGTGAGGTCGCACAGGGTTGGCCTTCTTCAGGTCCCGTCGGCCAGACAGTGTCGGCTGGCGGGACCGCGGGGGAGGGCCTTCTCTGTAGCCACTCCAACTCTGTGGAACCAACTTCCCCCCGAGATCCGTAATACCCCCACCTTACTGGCTTTCCGTAAAGCCATTAAGACCTGGCTTTTCCGGCAGGCCTGGGGCCAATAGTTGTTCTGATTGGCCCATGTATGGTTGTGTGAATGCTTTATTTTAATATGGATATGGTTTTTTAAATTGTTTTTATATGTTTTATTTTTATTTTTTATATGATGTAAGCCGCCCAGAGTCCTTCGGGAGTTGGGCGGCATATAAATGTTAGAAATAAATAAATAAATCTTCAGTAAGGGAAGGAGGCATGCTGTATTTTAGCTAAAGTCTCAAGACACAGCTCTTGTCAAAACAGCATTCCAAAAAGCATATTCAACCATTCTTAACCTTGAAAAGTTCAAACCATCATGGGAAAAGTGTTTTCTTTTTCAGTTTCTTTGCAATGAAATTTCATGGAAGCTAAGGTAACAGGAAACTGCTATGGCTGGCATTTAGTGATCAAGCTACTTCAGTTTTATTTTCTTAATAAGACTTAACATGACTGCAATTAGGAATTGTCCCTTTTCTCTCTTGTCAAGCTTTACAAGAAAGATATATTAAATGGGAATGGGAATGGGAAGTAAGAGCACAAAGTCTCCAAGTAACCTGTAAAATTTGAAAAGTCTTTGATCCATCTGTGAGATAACCTGTAATTTCAGATCAGGGCTCCATGGTTATTATAAGTTGCCCCAAGCAATTGGCTGTTGTCTCAGGCTCAAATTCCCAGTTTCTAAAAATGAAATTATCATTAAATCAAGTTTATGAGTTGATTCAGAATTGCTTGCAACAGGAAATGAGAATAGTTTCCAAGTAAATTGCTTTATGTGGCTAAAAAACTGTACTGTTATTCTGCTTGGAGACATTTATCCCAGATTTTCTGGTATTCTTAATCTTGTCATTCTTCAATTTAATACTCACAGGACAGCGCTAAATTACTTTAATAGGTTTGTTCTCTCATTTCTTTACACCAATACACCAAATGAGAGATTGAAATTGCTGAACCTGAGATTGTGTTGGCTACATATTTTTATTCTTGAAGGTGGTGTATGGTTAGCTATTTAGTGAAGACTTAACCTTATAATTTATCATATCTCTATTAGTACATAAGAAACTATATTTTATAATTTGCTCTGAAGTCATTGCTTGAACAAGTCCAAGTCCATGCAATTTTCTTGGCAAAGTTTTCCAGAAGTGGTTTGCCATTGCCTGTTTCCTAAGGCTGAGAAGGGTGACTCAACTGCAGTCGAGCTGGCTTTGTGCGTAAGACAGGACTAGAACTCATAGTCGTCTGGTTTCTAGCCTGGTACCTGGTTGAACAAATACATTTTATTTTGTTTGAAAATGGAATCCGGCTATACTTGAAAAGAGTTCCATCATCATGACACCACTTATTAAAGCTGTACTCCTGATTACCACACAGAGCAAAACCCAATGTTGAAGCCATTTAGAGAGCCTCTCCCTGCTGATCTGAATACCTAGACTGAAAGTGGTGATATTTTGAATACTTCGGTCACAAACCATTTTAGTTTTTAAAGACTAAAGTCAACATCATGAATTAGATCCAGTTAGCTGGCATTGATTTAAGAATTAGCATTAAGTCCTTATTTCAGTCATGCACCAATTGTAGCTTCCACACAGTCTTCAAAGAGCACTCAAAGTTCACATGGCAGTAATCTAATCATGACGGTATTGCAGCACGGATCACTGAAGCAAGACTTCACTTTCCAGAGTGGTACCAGAATTGCTTCTAGGGAATGAGATTCACATCGGCAGATCTTTTAATTTAGATTATGATGTTATAATTGATTGTAGTATGTCATTGTATTAGTTGCTCTTTTATCCTATGTCTGTTATTAATGTATGATAACTAACATTACTACAGTATTGTTACTACAAGAACAACTCCTGTGCGCAGCCTTGCTGAATCTTAGTAATAAAATAATATCAAAGGAAGTGTGATTTCATTCAATATAGTAAAGAGCAATGCAAATCACTGAGAGGGTGTTTTGCTCCTGTGAAATATTGAGTACAACACCTCGTTAAGCTTACTTTAAGAAGCAGTGTGACTTCACTTCATCCTATGCCTTCATTGTCTATAAGGCTTCACTTTATTCCATGCAGAACCATCTACAAGCTTATGCCAGGACTGGCCAAGGTTATTAGGAGGCAGTGAGGCAATACAGAGTGTCACCTCAAGGCAAATGGCATCACTTCATTAAAGCCAACCAAAGTTGCCTCGCACAGGTGTGGTACAGACCACCTTCCTAGTTCTTAGGCCTGAGAACCACCTTCCCCAAACGCCTCATCTTTTGTGGCCTCAGTTTATCAATCATCATCCACCCCCTCATTTCTTCCAGGCAACTTTGCAAGATCTCCTGATCCATGTGAAAAGGAGAGAATTAATGAAGCAGATTCCACACAGCTCTACCAGCTTAGTGTAGATATTCAGCAATTGAGAAGAAGGAATAAAATCCAGTAGGCCCCCACAATGAAAGAACTGTGGAGATGAGTTAAAATCTCTCATTGCCATTGTCCAGTGGCAGTAGTAGGAATGGAAGATTAGATTAACAGACTTGTAGGTCATCTAGTCCAACCCCCCGCCCAAGCAGGAGACCCTACACTATCTTTGACAAATGGCAGTCCAATCTCTTCTTGAAAGCCTCCAGTGATGAAGTTCCCACAACTTCTGAAGGCAAGCTGTTCCGTTGGTTGATTGTTCTCACTGTCGTAAAATTTATCCTTATTTCCAGGTTGAATCTCTCCTTGATCAGTTTCCATCCATTATTCCTTGTCTGGCCTTCGGGTACTTTGGAAAATAGCTTGACCCCCTCCTCTCTGTGGCAGCCCCTCAAATATTGGAACACTGCTATCATGTCTCCCCTGGTCCTTCTCTTCACTAGACTAGCCATGCTGTCTAGTGGAATGGAATACTTGTAGTTCAAGGCCTCAGGTTTCCAGTCATTGGGCCATTTCAGCAATGTTGCATGATCAATGCTGTCAAAAGCCACTAGAGATCCAGGAGAATCAACCTCATGCTACTCTCTTTTCTCCATCTTGGGTGGAGTCTTCATTCATGCTGGGTAGTCCTCGTCCATTCAGTGTGAGGACCGAGTCTGTTCTTCCTCTTTTTTTTGCTGGGTCCGCCCACTTGGCCCCCCAGTTTAGGCTCGGTCCTCAGAGAGGACACTTGTGGCTACCTAACTCCCTTCCTGAATCTGCTTCATCGGAGAAAGAGAGCGTGAGTCGGAACCCTTGGGGGGGGGAAATTCTCTTCCCCTTTGCAAGGAATTTCTTTCTCTTTTCCTCTCTCTCTCTCTTTCTTTCCCTTCTTAACCTAAATCTAAGGGGACCAATTTTAATTTTTTGTTTGTTTGTAATATTGAGTTGGCCTGAAGAGAACAGCAGGTATATTTTTGTTTTCCC